>JXXA01005763.1:0-17200 GCA_000956255.1 Anopheles punctulatus | reverse complement strand
GTAACAATCAACCGTTAAACTAAGACGATATCGATGCAAGACTTAGTTAGTGCGTCGTTTCCAGCGAACCGCTTCGATCCGTTCACTTGGAGACGGAGCATAAAAGAGGTGTTTGATTGGAGCGAGTTTCTTATTGAATTATCTCTTCCCGCAGGAATCGATAAGCCATTAGGTTCACTTCTTCACCGATCGGTAGCATTCCATTCTGGAAGTGAAGCTTTCGCGAGATAAAATTTAAATTCAATCATGCGATGTCTTTCGTTCCGGGAAGGTGCTGGGATTGGTGTTTGATTGGAATGGATGAGCAGTTCAATGTAAGTAGGGATTCCATTTGAATTTGCTCCACAAACACTGCAGACATTGTAATTTATTTTTTCATATACTATGCTTAAGCTGAAACATGTACTGCTAAACGAAAAATCTATCACGCTACGAGCACGAGATATGAACTACGACAACCCTAATCCTCTCGGTGGTCCGGGTCCGGATCCGGATCGCACCCTTCCCTGGCCCATCTCCGACCCTATCACCCTTTGCATCCCAGTCGGGTGCAGTTGCACCGTCGATGCACGCACATCTGCTACCCCATGAAAAGATGATCAATTTCTCATTTTTGCCCGGGCTTTTCTCCCAGCAAAACTGCAAACCTTCGCCACAAGCGGATATCGCTGAAGACAACCCGTGTCCATGTGGGCGTGCAGTGTGTCGCAGCACATGTAGCGCCCGTACGTGCCGATATAAATCCGCTCATTTTGTGTAAACCACCACCAACACACCGCCACGATCGATTGTCCTCCAGCGAGAGTTATCGCTTCGTCCGACGGTTCTTCCAAAACAGACCAATGATGGATGAGTCCAGCTCCTCTCGTCCGTTCTCCTCTGCATTTTCTGTAAACAATTTTCCACCCATCGCGCGACAGCACCATTGACAGCACACGACCACCAGCAACCACGGTAAATATAATGACCATAAGGACACCTTATGCGTTCAGCAATGGTACAGCAAACGGGCGTCCGTCGTACGTGCGATCATTAATTTTCAGTTCAAACCATTAATTGGAAGTATCGCTTATTGTCCGTTAAATTGCTCGCAAATATTGCACTCGCCCGCGTCGCAGCGAGGGTAGAACACGACATGTGAAACATTAAAGCTTCGAACGATCGGAAATAGGATTGCAAAAAGGTGATAAGACTGACAAACAAAAACAATTAACAATTTTTGCTAACCTTTACCATTTTATATGTTTACTAAAATCATACTCAATGTTTGGAAAAAATAGCACAAGGACGATGAAAAAGGTGAATTTGGAAGGATTTGTTTTTGCTTTAATTAAATTTTAATATTTTGTAGGATCTATTTTTCTTTTAGCTTCTAAAAGAATACATTTTTAAATAAATCCAATACAGTCCAATGAATGACAATAGTCCAACAGTGTTCTTCGTAGCTGTAACCTAATACAGGCTGGAAAAGGAAGAACTTTAACCTTAAACAAAAGTTTCATATTTCCGGCCCGGCACAACATCCGGCACGATCCGGATCCGTATTTCATTCAATACGATTAAGCATACCCACCACGCGGTACGGACGGGTAACAGAAGCCACCTTTGGCCAACAATCGGGAATGGTGGTGGCACGAGCCCCACTAAGAAGCCAGCCACAACATAAGCAGCACGCACCGCACCGCTGCTTGCTGTCCTTATTATCCCGTTTCCCAGAGACGAGACAAACAGACGCTTTTGCTTAACTGTTGTCGGACGACAGGTGTGCGATTTCGTGTGCTGCCTTCCAATGCCTTGAATGTGCAAGGATTGAAACGCAACACGCATCTCATTACCGTAGGATAATACAAACGCCAAAACTGACTGGCTGCTGCAATCCCTTTTCAAAAAATTTCAAACAATGTCAACGATCTGGAGTTGTTCCTGCTCATGCTCTGCTCCACTCAAAAACGTCGTCTTGCAGATGCCACCTGGTGTAGCACATACGAAGCAACGATCGTACGAACGATAACAAAATTTTGATCTCCGAAACTGACCAACTAAATAAAGCGCTTAAAACTCGAGACTAGAAGCAGAAGCAAGGATATGGCATCCGTTTTACCGACAACATTTTCAAAACAAAAAAAAACACGACGCCAATCACACTAATCAATACGTGGAATAGGGACAACTGTCGTCCCACTGTCACGCTTATCGAAGCGCAAAGTACATGTTTCCTTAAATGAACCTAATTTATGAGACGCCACACGATGCGACCGATCAGTCAGCTTTCACTAACAAACTACCGATAATGACCGATAAATTAGACATTAGTCGAGTAGAGTGAAGCACAGGCCAATCGTGCCTACTTTTTCCAGAGGTAGGAAAATTATCGTTCTCCCCGAAGAAGACATTATCTTTAGGGAGCGTTTTACTTTTTTGGCTTCATTTTACCTTTTCCATTTTTTTTTGTTAAATAAAACGAAATGCACTTTCGGCAGTGCGGTAGTAGCGCGCAGTAGCTTTCACATGGCCCGTTCTGCCATGTAGGAAGGCACATAAACAACACATAAAAATGGAAATGATCGCCACACCCGCCACCGCCGGTTCGGAATAAAACAAAAAAAAACATGATACCTCCTCCTTTGCCACATGACTAAACCTGCAATAGCGGCAGCATAAAATGCACGCGACGGAATGCACATTCACCTTCTCTCGCTCGCGGTCCCTCCGTTAGAGGATTCTCATCAGCCCCCTCACTCCTCCCGTCCTTTAAGTTCTTTCTTCCCTTCATTTGCTTTGTAGGGGGAATAAAATTCCCTTACAACTTTTACGGTGCCCAGGGTTTTATGTTTGTAATTCCACCATTATACACACATAATTTTCGAAGAATTTTACCGCTCCCCGGCGGCCAGCCGTTCGCGGTTCCCCCATCGGTTGTCGCGCGGTTTCGTTAGTGAATTTTACAATTCAAAATTGCTGCTTTTTGTGCTTGCGCTTTCCTTTCTTACATTTTGTTTTTTCTACACGAAATGCATGTTTGTGTCTTTCTCCGTTTGCTGGTTGCATCTCCACCTTCACCTTCACCAACCTTCATGCCGTTGCATCGAAAGGCAGTTGCATTAACGACAATCGATGGTGGCAAGGAGCTAAGTGTGAAGTGGGGAGGAGAACGGAATTTTTAATTTTATTATTCAAAATAAATTAAAGCCAATAATTGGCTGACCCGAATGGTAGTTGCGGAGCTCGGAGGAGGATTGCCGAGCGCAAGGAGCGCGGTTTTGATCGGCTATTACGGCAGCATTAAACGGCAGCAGCAGGCACCCACTAAAATCCCTAAAATTCAACCGAAAAAAAACCATCAACAGATGGTAACAAAACGGCCATCGTATGTGTATCCCTGGGGGCGTTAAAATTGGATTGTTCAGTAAAAGTTAATCAACAAATTTGTTTAACGATGTTTATAACACAGTTACTTTCACGATTAGTACAATAGGTTTTGTTTGTATTACATGTGATACTTTTTTTACTTTTATTATTTATAATTCGTGAAGGTGAGTAAATAGTCTTTGTAAGCTAAAAATCTCATGAAATGACAAAAGATGTCAAAAAGTGAGCGGATCTAATTGGTAGCAAATAAAATTTTACCTAGGTAACCTTAAGTTCGCCTAGACGAGTTGACGAGTTTAGAGAGCAGTAAAAACAAAAAGTGGTACATTTATCGCTTAATGTGCTAAGCTTTCACAGCCCATCCTAAAACGGTACCCGATACGTGCCTGTGTTTAATTTTAATGCCCAACGCATCATTAAAATAATCACAATTTAATGAAGCACCGATTCGCCGATGGTGACGCGGAGGCACCACCGTCGAGGCATCCGGAGGCTCAGCTGTGATGCGGAATACAACCGATTGATGTTGAACTCCGTCAGACACACACACGCGCGTTAACGCCGGCATGAACGTAGCAGCATGTGTCCTACAGAACATGTTCGGGGGCACAGGAGAGAGAGGGAACGGGGTAAGGCAAAACAGGGTTTCCCATGCGTCTACCAAACACCAACCGGTGAGGAGGGAAACGGGAAACTATAAGCCCGAATAAATTCGATTATAATTGTGCCTCTCGTCGTCGTCGTCTCGAGGAGCCGTGCGCATAGACGACCGACTGTGCATAGGACTTTTCGCTTTTTTTTCGTATTGTCAGCTGGCCGCGCGGGGCAGATACTTTTCAAGGACCAATTGAGAGGAAAACCCTCTGCCGGGGTTGGAAAACGCACGGCACGGGGACGCACAACCCTTTCATCCAGTCGGGGGGTTTTCGGGAATATGGTCGGGAATGGGAACGACGGAACGGGTGGGACAAGTCCTAGTAGCTGGCTAAACACGTTCGCCCATCTCTCCCTTTCGCCGACGGCGACGAAACCGCACACTATCGCACCGTTTTCCCTCTCTCCGGGCAGACAGGGCAGAGGCCTCTTTCGCACACAGTACAGTAATTTTGCAATCTCATGTTCTCGAAAAGGCCCCCTTCCCCCACTCTGCCTCTCCCTTCGGTTTCCAAAATCCATTCTATCACTACCCTATTTTAGACGGCGGGTTGGGCTGAGCTGCAAAACAGGGAAAAGAAAAGGATACAACGTGCGCAGTACGGCGGCAGCCGGGGCACGCGGGAAAAAATACGAACGAGTTCACCCCTTTTTTTTCGCAATGCACTTTTCGCGCTGCAACAAAACGAGCGCGATCGCTGCTGGGCGAGAGTGGAACGGCGGTGAGGTATTTTGCATCCATCATAACCTTTTCTGTCTGGTCGGTCGGGTTAGTCGCAGTCGCAACTCCCTCTTTCACATCCCTCCCTCCGTATCACCCTTTAGCAACGCACGTAAAAGAGCTTCTGGATGCGTTCATTAGCGCCAAAAAGGGCGAAAAGAACGGCCGGTGTCACTGTCACATCCCTGCTCGTGTGTGTGTGTGTGTGTCTTGAGCATGCTTTCGGCTGCAGACCCGACCAAGGCGGTAAAGACACATTTTGAGTAACCTGGCGTAGGCACACACACACACACACGCACGCAATGGGAAACGAAACGCCAGACACATTGAAGTAGGTCGGGAACTCGTCGAAAGCGGACATCGTCCGTCGACCTCGTCTGGTTTCGCTCCGTCTCGCTCTTTTTTTTTTTTTTGCTCGCTATCCTCTCTGTTGCGCTTCTGTCGGAGACAACGCGCGCGCGACGTTGTCTCGTGCAGTATGTGGCCACCACGCGTCTTCATGCTTCGCGCCCAACCCTCCGCCAGCTACAACCACACAGGCAACCATTGCCGGGAATTGCATTCTCCGTTCCAGTCAAACCCCATATGCAACACCCCAATCACCCGCGTTTGGGGTGCTGGAAAACGTTCCCAATGCACACAACGTGGCGCCCGTCCTTCCCCCTACTCGCGACTAGAAAGTGGCCGGCACGGCAGCACTCGTGACGACGACTCGTTGCCATTCCCTTATCGGTGACTTTCGCTACGCGGAATCACCATTTTTTTTCGCAACTTTGTGGTTTGGTAAAATTCACAACTTTCGCGGTTACATTGTGGGAAGCATTTGCTGCGGCAGCATTGCAAAAAAAAAACAATAAGAAATGAAAATTAAGTTGTCTATTGAAATTTGAATTTCAAGATTTAAAAAAACACACACACAAAATTCACAAAAATCTTTCATCCACCGCCAGACACATCTTTCGCTCCTGTTGCTTAATCGTCTTACTCATCACAGTTTCGTCGCTGTCGTTCCCGTCTCCGTCGTCGTCGTCGTCGTTCGGTCCTCATCGTCCAATCCTTGCCGAATATCACACAAGCGCACAACAACAACAACATCCCGAAAATAGATTGCAAAACAAATGCAAAAAATGTAACGTTCTCATCGGCGAATACGTTCGCGCGCGCGCGCTCGGTTGGCGCGCTTGGTTCTCGGTTGTGCGTGTGTGTCTAGACAGATTTTCGATGCGCTAAAATTATGTTCGAATTTGTGTGTATATATATAAATATAGTAAACACACGGCAACATTCACACATATAAACGTGAGACGAGACGAGAAAAGAGCAATAAAAACAACAGAGAAAAAAAAAGAAAACGCAGCTCGCCCCAAACGCCAGACATATGTGCGCAAAAAAAGTGTAAAACTAAAAATATAAATGTAACAAAAACCAAGATCAATACAAACACACACGCGTACCCGATCTGAGACACCAGTAACAGAAGAGGAAGAAATAAAAATTCACACAACTTGTACTAAAACAACCTCTTGTGCGCAACGGGCCGGCAGACAGAGCGCATCTTACGAACGCCATCGCGAGGCGCGTGAGTCTCGCGGGAACAAAATTAACCCGGGTGCACAGCCGCAGGACCACGCGGGGACGAGCGATTGACCGCGCTCATGTTCGATTCGCACATAATCTCACCTTTGTGGTGTTTTTTTTTTATTTTATAAGTAGCGGGGGGGGGGGGGGGGGGGGGTATCTTTACGGGCGAGGTACGTGCTGATCTTTCCTCAACTGGAGTGGAGAATGCAGCGTGCAAGAGTGCTCTAGTATCAGAGATCTGCGCTGTTGCATTAGCACAACATTTCCGCAAATTTTCCAAAACCTCGTCATAAATTGTACAGTACCAAATTCTGTTCTACCTTAATTAGTTGCTGACATCATTTCGGTTTAATGATACATGTCATAGAGGCAGATAGAGAGAAGCTGTTCTACTCTTCTCTTCTAAAGCATATTTAGTTTAATTAATTAAAAATAAACCGATTCATGCAAGTGCAATTTGAATGCATTGAATATACATCCATACGTTAAATAAATTGATTGAAACGTATACAACGAATTGTACCACGATTTGTAACTTGAGAATACTATTCAGTTTAGGAGATAACATTCAGATTTAATTTAATGATTAGTTGATGCAAAAAAATCGTATCCAAGGGAATCGAAAAGCCGGACGATACCGCCAAATCGTGCGGAGAAGCAACGCACAGAAGAAGCGACAAAAATTCAATCCGTCGCACGGTTGGCTTATAATTATATATATCCGACCGTCGTCCGTCTCGCAGCAAAGTGGTGCATTGTCGGCACAACACAGCATCCACTGCTGCTCCAACCGATGGCGTACACACTAACACAAACGGGCGAAGCACGTGTGAAGTGCACATATGCACCCGTCTAGACAGTGCCCGCGTCTCTTCTTCGGTCTCGGCAAATTGGGAATCGCTTCCGGTCTGTGCCACAATCACTCGTTCGTTCGTTCGTTCGTTTGCTTCGCGGTGACGTCTTCTCCTTCTTCCCCGACCGAGACGTAGAGGCAAATATACAATTATATCCTCAAATCCTGGCATGCCAACAAATATGTCACCCATCTCGGAACGAGCACGGAGCAACCGGCGCCGGAGTATGGTAAATGCAATAGCAAGTCGCTTTAATTGCATCTCGAGGTACGCAAGCGGTGGCAGCAAACGTGCCATACCTTCGCTATCGCTTCTTCAAATGCATCATGTTGAGGTAGTCAGTTCCACGGCCAGTGTCGCCGTATGTCGCTCGTTTTGCATAGCGCCCGTCCGACGAGCAACAATGTTGCTAAACAACATTGCGGTCTACCTACTGCTCTTCTTTCTTAGAACCGCGAATTGTTTATGAAGCGGTAAAGAAAAAGGGAGAGGGGTTTTGGCATAATATCACATCCGGCATTCAGATTTTAATCTGCTTTAATATGACGAATATTCATACAATAACCGTACATTTAATTATAGCGCATCACTTACCTTGCATGTTTTTCCTTCGCCGTTGCGATCTGTTTCAGGGAATTCACCGGATCATTCTCGTTGAACAATTCACCAAAATTGGGAGCTAGAAGATCGAAGAAAACCGTCTTTAGAACATAGAAAATATCGCTCACGTCGAAAGTGGTGAATTCCGCATGCATTTCGTGAATATGTCTCGACTATTTTCACCACAGCCGGGCGAAATTCGAAATGGTGAATTCGTTTTCGCTTCTTCGGTAAGAAGCGCCATCACACACCTCCACGACAGACACGGGAAGCTCCCTGCGATGTGATGGAAATCCAATAGATGGCGCTAAATGGCATCGAGAGTGCAAGAAGCATATTTTAAATACAAATGCGATTGATGGAATGAAACGTTATGGGCATGTTTCAACAACTTTTAAATATCCATGGTTCCTAACGAAATTCCAAAGCCACCCCATTCCAAGCCATTCCAACATCTATTCAAAAGAAACAACTATTAGTTTGAAAAAGAGTATTTCAACAATTTCACTTTTCCTTTCTTATTGGAAAATCTGTTTGTCTGCATGCATAGCATGTTAGTCAAAGAATGCGTAGTAACTCGAATCTCGAAATTCACGTCAATCGCTGTGCCAACTGATATTATGATAATATACTTCGCTATCTGAATATATCTTACGGTGAGTAACACCATTCCCCGTCTTTTTGAGAGATTTTTTCGAACGCGTTTGAAAGTTTCCATAAATGCACTAGATGCAATGGGGTGACGCCCGAAAGAGGATGAGACTGCGCCGTTGTTGTGTCCCACGATTCATCTTCGAGTATTTTTTACGGATTTCACCTTTTACAAGCCGCCCGCGACTGCGATTTGCGGACAGTGTAATGTATACTAACTTACGGCGAATTGAAAGCCACTCCTATCTCGCTTATCACTACGCTGCTGCTGCACGACACCTCGTCGCTGTACGTGCCGCTTCTTTTTCTCTGCCTGTCTTGCAATAACGGTTTTACGCACTCTCACGTCAGGAGCTTCGGAACTGTTTCGATGAACCCACCGGTTGATTTGAACTAATCAGAGCCTGCTATCCATAGTTAACATTGAGTCATATCGTGAATGTTTGTGTGACTCCATCGGTAATATTTTTCATCTTTCCGTAGCAACGATCAATTCTTCTGAGAAGGATGATGATTTTTTTCACCAACGGCTAATACTCTTTCAAACACCCTTTGCAAGCCATCGCACCCCAGTTAACCTGAACAAGACACCCACTGACCTAGTGTATGCGTGTGAGTGTGGTATAAGGAGGAGCCCTGCATTCGCTTCATCGATTAAATCAAAGTAACCCTTTTAAGAATGCTTCGCCCATACCGAACTTACCGAAAAACATTTTCTCTGCCTCGTTGCGGAAGCCGTCCGCTTGCCGTCGATATTTGATTGGACTCTATTGGTGCACCGAGCAGGACGACACGATTGCAGGATGCCGCACCGTTCGGGCATTCAAGCTGGCACGTCCCTAACGTTATCTGCACGACCAGCACGACCCAACGCAATTAACACCACGGCAGCCCGTTTCCTTCTTCCTTGAGAGCACTTCAAAATCACGGGTATTTGTTCACGAGCGCGGTTCAGAAGGCAAATTTAGGTTTTCACACACTGATACACGGTGACCAAACATGCGCGCACAAACACATCAATACGCACGTACGAACACACAGCTAGCGACGGCCGGTTGTTACACACGCGTTGTAAAGGACGAATAGCACAGGTTCACAGGATTGTTGGGACTCCGACCGGAAGTGTTCGGGAACATACAGCACGGTGTGCACAAATACTTTCCCGAAAACGGTAACACGCAGCAGTACGGCAAACCAAAAGAAATACCTAAAATTAAAAACAAAATTCCTTGATTATGAAAGGGATCGACCGAGACCAACGGTTCAACGATGGTTGCTGAGCTTCGTGTCATCCATTGACTGTGTTGTTTTGTATGCGTTCTGCTTAAGCCGGTGTACAAAAAGGATCCTTCCTTTTTAAAACGGCCTTGTGTCACGCGTATCCTTGACTGGAGGAGGAAGATGATGGCGGTGCGTGCAGAGGAGCCGGGTTTGTACAATATCGCTGATAGTGGCGACAAATCTAAGCTTGCTCGTCAAGGCGCAGATAAGATCGAGACAACGGGGGCGCATTACACACACGCACGGTGGTCTCCGCGATACGTGAACCTGAACCTGAACAACTCTTTCGCTGCTTCCGAATGTCGCTTCGGATTGGTGTGTGTTTTTTCACTCTGGTTCTTTCCTGTCTGTTTGACGCTTTAGCAATGGCTCTTTGTTCCGTCGCACTACCGCCGCCGTGGTTTTCTTCACGCACGCACGGTGAGATCTTGTTTTTCCTCGATGTTGTGTTGGGGCGGGCGTTTAGGTTTCAGTGTTTTTTTTCCCTTTTCTTCCATCGCACACAAAAATCGCGCCCAGTTGTTGAGACTTCTTCACCCAGCACACGAGTGTACTGCGGAAAGAGAAGTCGAATACACACACGCACACATGTACGCACGCAGTTACACACCGAGCCAAGAGACCCTCGAAGATAGTGGGAATAATGACAAAAGCAAAATGGCTATCAGAAGAAACGACGACGACGACGACGACTACGACGGAGACGAGACGAAAAACGTTCGTTCGCGCGGCAGAGGGAGCACCACCAGCAACCTCTCACTGCCAGGGCCTGCTACCCCCTTTCTTCGTTCGTGCCTGACGGTTGTAGTAGGTGCTGCTGGCACGACGGCCTCCCAATTTCACATTCACGCGTCCGCGTGCGTGCCTGCGTGCGCGTTTGGTGTGAAGAACTTCACGGGCGGAGGAATGAACGAAATCACGGGGCACAAAAACACTCTTTCCGCACCTAATAATACGCGCAATACACGCCGTCGCTCGCGAGGGCTCCAGATTCTAGCGGACACACCACGGCAACTACGCACGCACATACACAAACACACAATCTCCAATAAGCGCTGTATAAAGCAACGAAGTTGCCCCAGTGGCCCGTGGAAGCGAGATGGCGACACGCGGGTGTGGGGGTGACGATTGTTACGTGCACCAGCGCGAATGAAACTGTTTGTTTATTTGTCCGCGCCCCTCCACCCCGTGCTGGCTGTGGGTCACTGCACCCTGTACGCGGTAGTGTAAGGCGCACGCACGAAATTGCACGCGGAAGTGCACATACCATAGAAAAGCGCCTAATTTACCTCACCATCCAAAAAACGAGACCCCAGAGGAAAGAAATGCGTATCTTTTCTTCCCGTTTTTAAAGGGCACACACAACCACACACGCTAGCGCGGGCACACACACACGCGCTAATGTCAATGTCACTTTGACGCACGGAGGGCTGGGCCTTTGTTTTTCACTGGGTACGATGGAGCTGCTGTTGGAGTTTTGGGATGTTTCGTTTGATTTAATTGGTGAAGCAAACTGAAAAATATTCACAAAATTCTGGGTGTTGCAGCGGAAGTCAACACACAAGACGAGCTTTCAGTTTTCATAGCAATCGTATGTGTTTAGCAATGAGCATCCCAACCGGCTGAGATCTCAACCCGAGGATGAAAAACGCACCCTTCTTCTTTGTGTACGTCGTACTGTTTTCACGCGTGCTGGATCGTTGTGATGCTGCTTACAGAAAGAATATATTAACATCGTGAAATAGTGTTTCTAAAATGTTCTAAAGGCTTTTTAACGCACGTATTTAATGTGGTAAACCACCATCATTTGTTAGTTAGTACAGTGAAGTGAAAAGCTAACCGAAAATGACGCAGTATTTACCACCGAATTTGCTCGCTCTGTTCGCACCCCGCGACCCCATTCCGTACCTACCACCTCCGGACAAGCTACCGCATGAAAAAAAATCGCAGGGCTATTTGGGAGTGGGTTCATTCCTGGACTGTTTTGAGGTAAGCAATTTTTACCGCTACCACCGTCGAAAGGGCTTTTATCAAACGGTGCCCACATTTTGTTCCTAATACCTTTCAGGACCCGAAGGATACGCCACCTCCGACG
This sequence comes from Anopheles punctulatus, assembly GCA_000956255.1. Taxonomy (NCBI): domain Eukaryota; kingdom Metazoa; phylum Arthropoda; class Insecta; order Diptera; family Culicidae; genus Anopheles; species Anopheles punctulatus. The sequence goes on along the minus strand of JXXA01005763.1, from coordinate 5,394 downwards.
CGTGTGGAAACGCGCGAAGAAAGGCTCGAGAGGCGGCGTAGGGAGAGGGCCGAACAAGTGGCCTACAAGCTTGAACGCGAGATCGCGACCTGGGATCCGAACCAGTTGCTGGAAGCGACAGAAGATCCATTCAAAACACTGTTCGTCGCTCGAATTGTAAGTGGAAAGGCAAGGCGGAATAATAGTTTCCTAATGTTGTGCGTTGGTTTCAGAATTATGACACTTCCGAATCGAAGCTTCGACGCGAGTTTGAAATCTATGGTAATATTAAGAAGATTATAATGATCAACGACAAAGAGACGGGCAAACCGCGGGGATATGCTTTTATTGAGTATGAACATGAACGGGACATGCATGGTGAGTACCGGGTAGGGGAAATGTTTGCATTAAATTCAAGAAGAAAAGGAGAAACAAAAACAGTTCTTACATTCCTGCCGGAGTCGCTTCCATACGATTCCATCCGTCCAAACGACCTCCCCTCGATCTAGCATGAAAGCACGGTGTGTAAATAACTATTGCCTGCGATGAAGATCGTCTGCTGCATGCCTTTCGCTGTATCCGCTGCCGTTTGACGATTAAACTCGCAATGTTTTTCAAACCCGGAAACATTTGCCAAATGTTTCATATCTTCCAGTGTGTTCCGAAAGCTATCGCTAATCAAAAATTGTACGTCACATGCAGCTGTGTAGGTAATGGCGCGTTTCCCTGAAAAAGGTAACTCTAATTTCTAACACGGACGTACCTGATCACCTGGACCGAAGGGTAAACTTTGGTGCAAAAAACAGCGTAAGCGGGCATGACTTAAAATTCAATCATTTAACGCCATTATTATGCTTGAGTATCCGTTTTTCATTGTAGATTTCGCTGTGCGGAACTTACAACTAGCAAGGCACACTGCTCCTCACTTCGTTGGAGTAGTAGTTACGCGTTGGTAGGTTTGTATGCGTAAAGGCAATATCGGTCGCACACGTTGGTAAGCGAAGATGGGTTACTGCGATGTATATCTGGTACAAATAGCACACATTACATATCCCCATACAGCAGCAGATATTGGAGCATAATTTAACTCATTTTTGGGCAGTGATCAGTCTGTGTAGCGTTTACTCACATGTACTCCCCTACTGGTGAACGTTTTTCGATGGATAAAAGATTAGAAGCAACATGTCGTTAAAGATAAGAAAAAGTGGTAAGTTGATGTACCTTTTAATGGTGCTTGTATCCTCGGCATCTGCCAATATTGCATTTCCTGTGAAAACATACCTTGCCTGGTCTAACAAATGCCTACCATGGCGAAGGGAATCCGGGATTTGAGTGGCTTTAATCGGGAATGACTCGATTGCATTTGGATATTCGTTTCTAAGTGTTGTACATCAGATACAGACAGAACGTTCCCAGCAACTGTTCTGATCCTTTGGAGCAAAACCGAATGTGGAATGCAAACGCCACTGCTTGCAGGCTTTGTAAGTGTGTCGCTAACTATGTCCGCCTGTAACTGTGCTCCCATGGGTAAGCTAATTGTAAAACGGTAATTTCGTTGATTAGTTACGATATGTAAGTTGAACAAAAACTGAACGTAATGTGACCCGCAAGCTAACGGCTGAGGCTACGATCGTTGCTGCTACTGCTGCTGCTGTTATGGTTGATGATCATATTGATGGTTAGTATATTGCCGATATTGATAAACCTAGCGAAAGCGAGTGAGACAGAGAGATAGAATGAGGCAAAGGTATAAGCTGTGGTAAATTGTCCCGTTTTATTAAATAATAGTTTTTATACCGTGCAGGGGTTGTTTTGAAAACAAAGTAATGCGTGCCTGACGTATTTTAGAATACCGGCTTTAGGCATGAGATAAACGTAGACAGTCGTAGAATTTGGCTTATCTTTTTCTCACCAGCACAAAGGTGTCTGGGAAATCACTTCGGGTTTGTGGCAGTTTACTGTACTAGGAATGGATAATGTTACTTCAGCGATATATGTGCATATAAACTCTGTTTTGACTTCGATTGTTGATGCTGAAGCTTGTCTCTAGTTCTAGTTCTGGATGTTAAAATACGAAAGACTTTCCCAACCCAGAATCCTATTTTCAGAGGGATATTTGACGAAACACAGATAGATTTTAGATTCATGCTACCATTCCGATTAGAGAGTACACATTTGGCTGTCACGTTTATGTCATGTGCCCCGGGTATTGAAATATGTTTCGCACATATTGCATCCAGCGAAAACCCCTGTACATAATATTAACACACGATTAAAACACAAAACACATAACCGAAAGGCAACGGTTATGCTACGGAGGTTCGCACCGTACCAGCAGCAAAAATTGGACCGCGCGCGCACACTCCGGGTGGTTCGTAGGTACACCACGCGGTGTTGTTTTGTTTTTGTCCATCGGTACAGTTTCATCCTTTGGTTGTTCTAACGCGCAAGAGGCGGACGATACGTTATTGCACGTGGACACGAGGCTGACTGGTTGGATAGGTTTGGTTTCTTACATACTTTATTCTGCGCAATTGGCAAACGTTTTCTCCATTACGTAAGTATGGTATGCGCATTGCAGGTAAACATGGTAACAAACAAAATGGTAAATAGTGTGATAAGAGCAGTAAATGTAATGCGAGAGCTAAACATTTACCAGGACATTCCTTAGGATTGGTAAAAAGAGACCGACGGTGAAAAGTCGTAGTAGGATTGTTTGAAAATTTTCTCACCGATCGCATATTGTCGCACCCGCTGGGTAGGTATCGTCAAGTGGATTGGTCTGGGTAAGAATTAGGCATTTCTGTATCGCAGCCAGGTGTGGTACGGACAGGAGAATTCACACGCTACGGACTAATTCAAACCAGCTGTCACTGCCACGGTGCTAATATATACATACTCCCTCAACTCTATTTAAACGTTTCTTCTCTTATGTTTGACCTTCACATCCATATGAATATACAGACAGTAGAAACTCCCGCTTTAGTTTCGGACAGCGAGGAGGTGAGGTACGTTGTGTTTTCCTTTAATTCCACCACCCCTTTAACTCAAGATACAACGATACCGCTGGGCTGATGCAAGTGCGGTTGGGTTAATCCCATTTTATTAGAAAACTGCATTATTTTCTCAATCGTGCGTTGTGCCACCGACGGGCACAGACACATGGGTGTTTGTGCGGCTGACACAACCCGAACCGGAGACAACCTCGGCCTCCCGTTTGTACTATTTTCTTTTTCTTTCGACTCTCTTTTTTCCGCCCCGGGCGCACACTATCTCTGTATGTCCTTCTTCTGCGTGCGCGTACAATGATCTCAATGTGTAATGAATGTGTAATGAATGCGACTTGTCGTCGTCGTCGTCGCCGTCCCAACTTCGACTGAATAAACTACAGCGGCCTACAAGCACGCGGACGGTAAGAAAATTGATGGTAAGCGCGTTTTGGTGGACGTGGAACGGGCACGTACCGTGAAGGGATGGCTACCGCGACGGTTGGGAGGTGGACTCGGTGGTACACGGCGCGGTGGACCCGACGTAAACATCAAACACTCCGGTCGGGAGGACAACGAACGCGAAAGGGAACGCTACCGGCTCGAGCGCGAACGAGAGGACCGCGATCGTCGGGAACGGGATCGACCAGAGAATCGTAAGTATCGTAAGATTCATGATTTAATTCGAATCGTTCGTTTAGATAGGTTTATTCCATTTTCCGACATGATAACTTACCATCCCTTCGCTCTCTTCCAGGGTTTGACCGCCGTAGGTCTCGTTCTCGTGATCGCGATCGGCGCCACCGCAGTCGGTCGAAGGATAAGGATCGCAGCAGGCGTCGGCGCAGTCGCGAACGCGACTTGGATGACCGGGGTGACCGGTGGGACAAGGAACGGGATCGTGAGCGTGACCGTAGTCGGGACAGGGACAAGGACCGTAAACGGAAGCGTAGTAGGTCACGCGATCGGGATCGTGCTGAGAAGAGTCGCCATAAGCGCAGTGAGCGCGATCGTGGCGAACGGGATAGAGGCGATCGGGCCGGTGTCTCCGGTAACGGTAGCGCCGGTGAGCGAAAGGAACGCAAACCCGACTTCCGGGATGGTGAAATTAAAATCAAGGAGGAACCGATCGATGGTAAGTGTCTGACATAGCGGCGTAAGTGAATAAGAATGAGTAACAGTCGGCAACGTAGGATCCGTGGAGTTTTCCTGGTTGCAAAAAGGTTTGCTCTACGTTGATCTCGCATGTATACTGCGTGCGTTTGTTGCCAGAGTAGTGTAAAAACTTACGCGAAGTTTCAGGGCTATCAGTTGTCAAGTTGTTAACTGTTTGGTAGTATCTAAATTTCGTACAGATTCGTTGGATACTAAATTAGACGAGGATTTTTTTTAAATCGATGTCGATGACTAGTCTATCTGTTAATAATTTTCCTTTTTTTCCTTCAAATTCGCTTCAGATTATCCCGACTACAGTGCTCAGTACTCTCAGTACCAGTCGCAGGTTAAGTATGAGGATGGTGAAGAGGAGAAGTACCGTCCGCATGAGCTTGAACCTCCGCATAATACACGCGGCTACACTACTGCCAACGGTGACGATGACGATGGGGATTACGACGATGGTCAGGGCTACTAGACGAGGAGGAAGTTGCGGAGGCCATTCAGCGAAGGGAGAAGGGAAAATCGGTAATCTGTAAAGAAAAAAAGAAAACAACGCAATGCTGACTTATAAGCCGCCTTCAAAAAAGCGCCTTCCTCCGAATGCAGCTTCCGATTCCAATGGTAGTATGTAAAAGCTATGCCGCGTAGCTTCTCTAGGGTTAACAACATTTCTAGGTAATAACAACATTTCCTACAACGCTCACTCTGTTCGGCTTAGTTGTGCGCACAACGCACCTCGCCGCTTTCCATATGTTTGCGTCTCAAACGGACGTAATGAATGTTGGTATGGTCAATTTTATGCCCAATTTTTTCTACCAACCCAAGCACTATACGGCTTACGCACACGAACCGTTCGAGGTAAGAAAAAGTTTTAATCGATCTTAGTAAGCATTTTTTTTTTCTCGAATAACATCACGGGGCAATTCGCTTGTCATTGAATCGTGCAGCAAGGATCAGGAAATGTAAGTGCAGTATAAAATTACATGTAAAACACATCCAACGACGTAACGATTATAGTTTCACTAATGCAATCGCGAATGTTTCGCACTTAATGTTCGAGTTTTCTGTAGCACCTCTGTCTGTTTCAATACGTAAACATAGCTGGAAATTAATAAAGCAATTCTTCAAGCAAGCAGTGGAGCGTGAAACGAGGAAGTAGTTCGACGAAAGAACTTTTCAACATCATAAGGAAAGAACAACGAAGGTTTTCATCATAAAAAGGAAAGCAACACGATCCCGCATCAACATGTGTCGAATCATCGTTTATTCT
>JXXA01005760.1:0-10420 GCA_000956255.1 Anopheles punctulatus | reverse complement strand
GACGAAAGATGGGGACGGCAATTTCGGACGGCAAATTGACTTTCCGACCGGAAGGAAGCTAGTATACGGTCTCATCGCCGCTGGTTTGCGCAGCGTGTGGGAATTAACGAACGGAGCCAAACTGCTCACATTATGAGTCAAAGTAAGGGGTTGGCTGATTCATCACTCGGATTCCGTCACCTGTACTTTTTGCACTGCCAAATCCCACCCCGTTTCCCTCCCAGTTGCGCATGTTGCAACATCAAAACAACACAAGCTGGCGACCGATCGACTGGGTCGGTCGCGATAATGGTATGCACGCGCTACACCACGTTGCGTTCCAAATCAGTCCGAATGTCACCAAAAGGTGGCCAACCGAAGCGGGAGGAACTACGGCACAATGGCACAATGCATTTCGTGATGCATGCGGGTGCCAGGAAGTTGTCCACTCACCCGCAGTTCCGGCGCTGATGTGGTCCGTCCGTGGCTTCGGCCTTCATCAATGGTTTCCTCGTTGATAAAATTCGTCTCAAGGTCTCTGCGGGTGTGTTTGATTCTGATTGCGTTCTCTGTCCAATTAATCGCTCGACTTCTGATCGACAACCGGAATGCTCATATCTCCGCACCATCAAACACTGGAACGGGTTTCCACAACGTTTCGAACGTTGACTTTTCAGGCGTATTCCCAGCGATATCGATCGATCTGTTGGAAGCAAGGGAATTTATTTAGTACGGCCACGCAGTAAGACGCAGAACAGGTTCGTGGTCGCTGTTCTGACTCATCACGCACGAAGGTGATAAAAGCTCCGGCAAATGCCACACAGATTTACGACTCATTCACTCCTCGAACTCTCCTCTGCGGGGTGAATGGTGGCACCATTCGCGGTGTACGACATACGTTCGCGTTGATTTGTCCAATCTTGCTTTGTGTGTTTTTTTTCCAAACACAGTGCCAGCGCGCGCACACACACACTCTTTACACCCAAACAATAAACACACAAAGCGCACGCCAAAAAAAAAGGGCTCTGAAACTGGCTCTTGTTTAAGCGAGACACACGCCTGACACGCCTGACACAATGAACAGCGTGTTGTATTTCATCCCTCCGCGATAAAACGCTGCGAATGGGATGAGGTTTAGGAATTCCCTGCAGCAAAAACACGAAAACCACCTTCCACATTCTATCACATAGTATGGATATTATTACTAAATGGTTCTGCAGGCACGAAAACCCACCTCCTCCTCCCCTGAGAATTAGTATTCAAATCACACGCGAACCGCGGCATATGAAAACCACCACAATGCAGCCGTTAGCCATTGGAAACTCTCAACTCTCGTCTCTTCTTATTCCCAGGTACGATGTCGGCAACGATGGCTACCTCGATCTGGCCGAGCTGAAGATCATGATGGAGAAGTTGGGCGCACCGCAGACGCACCTCGGGCTGAAGGGCATGATTGCCGAGGTGGACGAGGACAAGGACGGCAAGATATCCTTCCGCGAGTTTCTGCTCATCTATCGGTGAGAAAGCTAACATGCGCCCGTTTCATCGATGTCCTGCGCGTTAAATCCACTTTACATTTCCATTTGCTCTTTCCTACACAGCAAAGCCCGGGCTGGTGAGCTGATTTCCGACTCCGGTCTGGGTCAACTGGCGCGTCTGACCGAAATTAACGTGGACGAGGTCGGTGTCGGGGGCGCGAAGAGCTTCTTCGAGGCGAAGATCGAGCAGCAGCTGCGCACGAACAAGTTCCACGACGAGATCCGGCAGGAGCAGGAGGAACGGCGCCGCATCGAGGAGGAGCGTGTCCTTCGGCGGCAGCAGTTCCAACAGCGGGCCGCCGTGTTCCAGTAACTCCCATGCGCTCCAGCGAAGGACAACCTCCTTCAGATTTGATGTTTTAATTCGTGTGTACTTGTGCACTTATGTGTGTGTGTGTGTGTGTGTTGTATAAAAGTTAGCGCGTTTAAGTCACAAAAGTCACCCCCCCCACACACACACACACACACACAGACACACACAAACACAAACACAAACACAATCATCTGACAAAAGAGTTTTCGCTTGGAAAACTCGGCACTAGTATCGTATAAAACCGAGTTGTTTAATTATTAGTTCACAACGTGTCATGAGTTCCCACACAACCCGCGGGAGGATCCCTTTTCCCCCGAGGGCCGGCCCATTTAGCACCCTGTTCGCGCTCACGCAATATTCCTAGCCAAAAAAAAAAAAACAACAACAAGAAACCCCCTCCAAGCATGTACAGTAAGAGGTAAAGAACAGGGATAGGATAGCAGGAGTTCCCTTGCAACAGAAGAAACCGAGAAACGGTCGACTTTCCGTCCAGGTGCGGGGAGAAAGCGTCAGTTGGAAACGGAATGGAACGGAACGGAATTGAAATTGTTCGTGCAAAGACGAGCATTACTTGGCCCTAGTCAAACTTTAGTAAGCTTGATGTGCACCAAGCCAGCAACACACACAAATTTGAACACAACAACAAAACTGACCCACACACACACACAAAAACACACATATATACAAACAAAACGGACTTGACCGATGCGAACTTGGTTTCGTGAACCAATCTCAGATGGAAAAAGTATATTTTTGATACGGTAGAGAATTTGTGGGAATCGTTAGTAGAGCGGGCAAGAAGGGATAGGAGGACGGTTAGGACAGGGGACAGGGAACAAGGGGATAGGGGAGCATAGTGTTTTGGAAGGGAAACTATTGCATAAATGTGTTTTAGATGTTTAATCTGTTAAACCGGTAGATACACTGTAAGCAAGTTTGAAACTTACCGCGGCTTTGTTTTGTAGGTTTTCTTTCGATACAATCCGAAAACTGTGTGTCGCCTTTTGAATGCATCTGTCGTTTATTTTCCCCTCCCAAATCACGGTGGCTAGCATGCTGGAGTCGTCGAATCGTGCAGCCGGGAATGCCGACAGCGCGTCATGTCGGCTTTGAGGGCGTACTCATGCCCGCAGGTGGGACATTGGTACGGTTTAATGTTCATGTGGATAGCGCGCACGTGCTGACTGAGACCGCCCTTCCGTTTGAACACCTTCGGGCACTGGTTGCAGTTGAACTGGCGTACCTCGGAGTGTGTGAGCCGGTGCTGCCACAGGTTCGACGGGCCAGTGAACCGTTTGCCGCACGTTTCGCAGATGGACGTTTTCACTCCGGTGTGTATTGGTTCGTGCATTTTGAGATTGCTGTACGATTTGAAGATTTTATTACAGGTCGAGCACACGTAGAGCAACCGATCGACGGTGGTACTTGGTGCTATCGACGGTACTACGGCCATATCTTCGAGCGGTCTCGGTTCGGGAACATTTGGCAGTGGGACCTCCGCTGGTAGCTCAATCTCTACGCCATGCGTATCCGATGCCTGCACCGCGATTGTATTGCCAGCGTTGCCACAGGGTGCGATCTGTAGATGGCGCTTCAAGTCGATCAACTTGTCGAACACTGTGAAGCAAACGCCACACTTGTGGTTCCATTGCTCTTGCGGCCGGTGTGTCGTGAGGTGCCGGCGTAAATTCGATGCATTCGAGTACGACCGATCACACATCGAGCAGGGATATTTCGTGACGACCACTTCCTCTTGGTCTGCTCGTAGACCATCGAGTTTCCACAAATCCTTTCGCCTCATTCTATCTTTTTCCAAAATCATTTTCCATTTTAGCCTGCTATGTTTCAACGCTCGTTTCGGGCAGACGCAAACGTGAGCTCTTGCCATCGACCAGGAGCAAAATTTTCGACGGCAAAATTGACAGCTGGCGGATGGTTTCCTTCGTCCGGGGCACTCCCACGTACGGTGTTCCATCATTCGTCGATGACGGACAAACCGTCGGTCACAGTTTGTGCATGACCAGCGTCGTATGCTTCTCGGCGGTGACGGTTTGTTCTTCACTGCCGTAATCACGTTCTCACTGCCGAACCACTTGCTCTGACTACCGATGACCATGTCGTGTAAAATTTCATCCTTATTATCATCCGCCTGAATCGGAAGTTTGGTGTAGCTGTGCTCCTCCAGCGTGTTGATGAAACTATTTTTTTCGGGAAGATAATAATCATCCTGTTCCGTGTCTAGTTCAGCGGTGTTTTCCACTTTCAACTGTGCCGAATATGCGGTCGTAGTAGACAACGATGGGAACGATTCGGTTGAAGTTGCCGTGGCAACCGATGGCAGTGTGATCTCGTACGGTTGGACCTCCGTCACCGTCGCGCTAGTTATGTCCACGATCGGAGGATAAAGATTGACTATTTCAAGTATTTCACAGTTTTTCGAAGGTTCCCGGCTTTGCTGGGCAGCCAATGTGGCACTGGTTGAAGCACCATTAGGGAGATCCTGGTTGATGTTGTTGAATAAATAGATTCTATTTGGTTCACCGCCGAACGTCTGGTTCTTAACTATCACCGGCCCTTCGATTGGTTCCTCAACCGGTAGGAAGTCTTTCTGTCGTGCGTACTCGATTTTTTCCTCCTTAATATTTATACTTGCGATCGGTTCCTGTTTGATATTCATGGGTTTCCCGGCGGCGTTTTCCTGTTTGGTTCTCGCACCCACTGGTGGTGCTATAGTTGGTGCTGCATTCGTCCTGGCTGGCTGTGGCGCAAATCGATGCTCCAGATCCGATTGGGCACGGAGAACACTTTCACTAAACTTTGAGAACCCGTTCACTACCTTCGAGCAGTTGAGGCATATTTTACGAGGTAAATTCGGTAGTTCAAGATTCACGAAGGGGAGGTATTTGCGAACCAAATCCTCCGTTTGTACGAGATCAGCTAGAAGACTATCTGCCACACGACTAAAAATGACGCCACATATGCGACAGGTTATCTGTATCAACAGCATGTCATCATCCCCATCAATTCCAAAGTCTTCCCCTCCGTCCGAAACCGTGACGAGGGTTGCATTCTGGTCAAATGCTACCGGTTCTTGGGATAGGTAGGCCTCACTGCGTGGCAGGGGACGTCCATCCTCTGACCAAACTGTTTCGTACGATATGACAGGCAGCGCCGAAAGGTCGACTGGATGAAATTTCGAAGTAACCGTCCGCACTGAAGGTACGGCCGATGGCAGGAGAATCTTTCGAAAGGAACAGTCTTTGAAGTCGCTTGCCACAAAATGCCTGCTACATATTGCACTCCATTTGGTAGGACGCCAATTCTCGCCACGACCAGCAAACTGCATCCATCGTTCTAGTAGCTCGGGATTTTTAAGTGGAAATCTGCAGGGAAAGTAAATGGTTACTGGTTAGCAGAATTGAATGAAAAGCGACACTAGAAACTTACTTATGGAACGAGACATCTTCGCTGTGCGTATACTTTAAATTGCAATCCGATATTATGCATGATGCCGGCATTGGATGTCAAATGATGGTTTCTTAGCATTTAACTATTTAAAATACACGAAAATGCATATAGAATTAAGCACTTTACAAACATAAACATGCACGGAGGATTGTTTACAATTTTTTTAACGCTTGACAGCTCATATCGTTTATCTGTCAAACCATCACTATGGAAGCATCACAGTTAGATACGGACAAAAGGATGAAATAAAATTTTAGGCCACTACTACAAATATCCGAAATTTGTTGAACACAGCCAGGATATCGGATTTTTTGTCGATAAAATATTTGAACCCATCAACGGTATAAACATGAAGATATTTATTTACCAACGAATTTCCGCAGGAGTTACACATTTTAGAGCATAAGGAACACTTTATTTTAAATTATCCTTTTGATACAGAATAGTAACACCAATCGGAGGAAAGTATTTGCTTTATACAATCGTTAACAATTTCGTTGTTAGAATATTGCTAAACCAAGAGAATGATAGTCGAGAGGCAAATAGAAACGGACAGATAGCTAAAGAGTATACGAGGGTACTTTACCCAGCATCGGTTTCTTATTGCCCTGAAGGAAGTGGTGTGCACTTTCGGAACCGATCCAGCACGTAATCGACTGTAAAATCTGCCCTTCTTGTCTGTGGCTATCTAAAATCTCTCCCCTCCGCTGTATCGATCTCTACTGCACTCTACTGCTAGCAAACGCTACAGCTCGCTACAGTCCATGCGTCAAAATGTTTAAAACTGCGCAAACTAGCATTGCACTAAGCTACGGTTTGCAAAAATATATCACCGTGTGTTTTTATTTTCGCTCCTAGTTCTCACTGCACTTTCGTTGGCTTCGTTTTGCTTGCCTTTCCTAGTACCATATCAGCACGCTCCTCTACCCATGGTAAACGAACTAAACAACCTATCTATAAATGGTTTTGTTTGGTTTAAAGGCCGCATAAGTTAGGCTCGAAAATGTCTGTTAAAAACCCACCTATTTCTTGGGATTAATTATTGTTGACTATCTTGCAAAAAATGCCTCGCTATAAACTATTGCCAAACTGTATGTATGTATGTATGTATGTATGTATGTATGTGTGTGTGTTCGATGCACTTCGTTTTCGTAATGCGTACTACGGTTTTGTTCTGCAAATAATTAATTGACGCCGAGGCATCTTCTTCCCCTAGAACTGTCGAGCTATGGGCAGCTCCGTTTCCGTAGCAAAAACACGCGTATTTAAATAGATATTTCTTGCAGAGAGAATAACTTGTCCTATGCACTACCATCTATCGGAGCGTTTGTAATGTTGTTTGATTTCCTTTGGTTTTGTCTTATCACATTCATGCAATTGTGTGTGTGTGTGTGTGGGCCGGGATGGATTGGATGGAAAGTACACATTTCATACGCACGCACACAAGAAACACAGTTACTCACAGAGACAGGTAGGTACACCTGGGGGGAGGGGAAGGAAAAACACACCGGGACCGGGAGCAGACTTCCAGCTTGCCGACTTCAGAGTTCACACAATCACACCACAATTTGCAGTGCGTTCGTCGATCCATCAGTCGGTCCACTCTTCGACGGTGTCGTCCTCGTCCTCGAACAGCTCACTATCGGTGGACTCACACTGTCAGCTGTGGCCGGCAATGCGTGCCTGAACAATGGCTCCCTTCGGTGGGCGCGGTACGCGAATGGTGGTCGTTTTCGCGGACGCAACGCTCGCGATGAGTGCGGTTTGACCAGCGTTGGGCCGATCCAGACACAAACAGCACCAGGTGTCGCAGCGTACGAAGAGAAACAGCCCGGCAGCAAACCACAGCAGGAGCGCCGGCCAGGACTGTGCAAACGAGGCCGAGAAGAGGATGAACGACGTCAGGACGGTGATGACGCAGGTCATCATGGACGGTGCCGGAGCCGTGCTCGACTGAGCGTACCGCGGGAAGAGCAGCAGGATGGTGGCTGGAATGAAAACCACTGAAACAAACATTCACATTACCGAAGGCCCCACGAAACGCCGCAAGACGATAGGTGCGACCACCAACACCAACCATTCACTCCCGCGATGATCATGACCGTGTCCCACAGCATCAGCCCGGACGCGGTAATGACACTTCCTAGCACAATCAGCACGATGAAGATGATCGCCAGGTACCAGCTGTTGGCCGTCGGTAGCCGCAGCGTGTCACCGTCGGACGTGTAGCCTGCCGTCGAAACGGTCACCTTCTGCCTGTACTCATCCACAATCGCATCGATGTCCGTCGAGCTGTCGTCGCTGTCCATGTTTTCCGGTTTCGCCAGCGCAATACACTCAATGTCGGATGGAATTTGATCCGACAGCACGGTCGACTCGATGCTCGGTGGACTGTGCGGTGGGCCTTTCGGTGAGGACGGTTCCCCGAGCACCAGCCACTCGCGCTCGTGCTCCTCGCGGTTGAAACCACCCGACGAGGACAACGCGCCACGGCTCCCGGAGAGCACGTGATGCGCGAGGGCGGCCGTTGTGGAGGCGCAGAAGTTGGACGACTTGAAGCACCACAGGCGTCGCCGGCCAGCACCACCGGACGAGCCGGAAGAGGTGCCGGCACCGGCCGGTGCTGTTGGTTTGCCCGTGTTCAACCGGCTGTACGCGAGACTAGACTCATCTGGGAACGATACACGCAAAGGTGACAGCTGTTCGATCAGTGTCAGTCGTCATCGTCGTTGAGGGACCGAGCCGTGTCGGTGTACTTACTCTGGTGCTCGAGATAGTGCGGCCGGAAGGGTAGGTAGAGAAAGTGGAAGGATCTCAGAAGCGTGGCGAGAATGTTGCTCGCCGCCAGGATGTAGGTAAGGTTCTGCAGTGGGCAGGCGAACGCCAGCATCGCACACAAACTGCCGCCGGTGAAGATGGTGAGCGTCGGGCTGCCACTGTCCCGGTTTTCGTAGCCTATTTGCTTCGCCAGGATCCTCCAGTCGGACGTCGTCAGCTGCACGATCTGGGTGTACATCTCGGGGAACAGCTCGAGCAACGCACCGGAGCAGGTGAGCACGAGCAGACAGGCGACGGCCGGGATCAGCTTGTGGAAATCCTTCAGCTCCAGTAGCGACAGGATGGGTACGGCCTCGTAGTCGTGGCTGGAACTGTACCGCCCAAAGGGGAGTCATCCGAAGACGACGTTTTCGGTTAATTGAAATCACCACACACCAAACGCTTCGCTCCGCCACCACACCGACACTGTCTGCCTTACCTGAACTTTATCAGCATCGTTAGGCACGCACCGACCAGTTCGCTCGATAATAAAACTAGCAGGATAACGACCAATCCCAGGAGACGTTTGATGTAATTACCGTTTAGCAAATCGTGCGAGTAACTAAACGTCGATAGAGCCGTCCCGGAGAGGAGCTATTTGTTTGGGCGTGACGTCGAAGGAAAGACAAGCGAAAGGAAAACTTCATTAGCTTCGGTGCTGTGTTTCCCCCCGCCTTTCGCTGGTTGATGGCTTATCATGGGAGGCGAAGAAATGGATGAGTTTACTTTAGTAAACCTTTTCTCCTTACCCCAGCAACTCCCTTCGGTAGGATGGGCTCGGTGCGGAAGAGGGTCGCGTTGCCCCGCAGGCCCGTGATGATGACGATCAGTGAGCCAACGAGCAGCACGCCGGTCATCATCAGCACACCAAAGATCCGAGTGTTCTCCAACCCCAGCATAAACATCCCGGTGACGATGAAGATGACCACCACGCCGATGACGTCCGGCCAGGGTTCGTTGGCGGGTGAGTTGCGTCCTGCGGCGGTAGGATAGTTGCGAAAGAAAGACATTAATTAGCATTCCATGCCGTCCCGTGTCGTGTTACGCTTATGCCGTTCGGATTAAAGTCAAAACTAAGTTGCCATTGCCTTCCTCGAATCGGGCACAGGGTACGCAGGATGCCCGGGACAAACGGTCCGTCCGTGCCAAAAGGCGTGGGCATTTGCAATCTTCCAAACGACCGTCCTTTCTCGAGTGAACCCTTTCGGGCGGCACGGAACACGATGCTATAATCACTTCATTTCGCATTTGTTTTGTGACTCGTTTGCGTTCAAGAAGAAGTCCCTGCTGGTTCATAAAACAAAGACATAAACAAATCACTCCCAACCTGGCGGGTGCAGAGAGGGTGAATTAATTGTTTTTGAGCTGTTTACAAGAAGCACTCCAGCTCACTCCAACAACCCGCGTAATTTTCCGTCAACAGATTAACCGTGTTACCGTGTGACGCTAATCTCGGGAGAAAAGGACTAAATGCTCGAGTTACCGTGGAAGCGAACATCCCGTGCCAACCGCAACACATGGCGCTTGTGTATGTGTGCGTGTGCACATGTTTTACTGCTTTGCCGACGGCTCCTTTGATGGATGCCTCCCGAGCGCCGCGGGTAGAAAGTTTCAAGATTGCTTCTGTTATGAAATCACAAAACAATTTTCCGCTTTTCACCTCGCATCAGGCAGATGCAGATTGCTGGAGGAAAGATGAAAAATCGCGCACCCATCCCGCGATTATCCCGAGAGCTCCTCGCCAACTCGCACGCACAAAATTTCATTATATCACAATCATGGTTAAAATGGCATTCAAGACCGTCGCAGCACATGCAGTGGCGTGTGAGTGCTTCAGAGCAATTTATCATGGACGGCTGTGGGGTGGGCCGTGGGCTTTCACTTCTTCACTCCTCGCTCCGCCTACCTTGGTGCTGAATGTGCCTCACGCTGGATATGATTTTGACACGAAGCTAAGGACAGGACTTACCTAAAATATACATCCGCGCCAGTCCGCCGGTCATGGCATCGAGCGATGAGCTTAGCGTTCGCACCAGCACGGCACAGGCCGAGAACAGGGCCAATATGTCCATCCACTTGGCGAGGAACAGACAGAAGAAGTCGACCCGGTGCGTCGTCCGAATGTAGGAGATCTGCAGCGATTTGAGGCCGGATTTGCACGTTCCTGGGAAGGTGAGGGTAAGCAAACAGCCGCGTGAGGATCTCGTCCAGCGTCGTCCGGCGTCGTCCGGCGTCGTCCATCAGCCATCGTTTACTCACCGGCGAAGGAGGCGTACAGGGCGGCCAGCGCCATCCCTATCACCGT
>JXXA01005757.1:0-14580 GCA_000956255.1 Anopheles punctulatus | reverse complement strand
GTTTTTTGTTGTTCTTTGTTATATCTCGTATGTGCTCACTTATTTTTCGGCGGTTTCGGTGTGCCGGAGGAGATGTCTGCCGTTGTTGTGCCCCGTAGGCCATCTCCGTGTTCCTTCCCAACCAGGCTTCTCCCGGTCATAATAGCATAATAAATCGAGCGTCTAGAACAAGGGTCACGGGTATGGACATAAATCATCTCGAGGCCGTGGAGGAACCCCAAAAACAAAGCATAAAAAATCCGCTTGCAAACACGCGCACAGAATTGGCACGGGTAACACATTTCAGCATTTGGCATTCCGTGTCCCTTGCCTGTGCCATTCTGCGGGATATAATAATAATTCGCACACTCGCGAACCCTATCTCGGTTGGGCGGAACGGGTTTGTAATAAAAATTAAAAACATAAAGATAAAAATTGGATGATGTTGGAGGAGCAGAATCGTCTGAAATCTCGTAGCTTTAGAGCTTCCGAGAAACCGAACTCACACCTTTGGCTGGAAGCTTTTCTCGTGTATGAGAGCTATATCTCAGATTAAATCAACACGGCAATCCTTTTTCTTTAACGCGTCTGGACACATACACACACACATGTCCGTGCCTTCTATTAAATTCCTACATTCCTGCGGACAAAGAAAGAAGCTTTCTGCTGCTATTGCGCACCATAATTCAATGTAAATCCTTAAGGAAAAGGTACCCAACCCACGCCGGCCTGACCCTCGTGGGGATCTTTCCCATTCGAGCTGGATGGAGCTTTGTTAAAATGCTGATCCTTGCGCTGTATGTGCAATCGCACACTGTTTGATGCATGGCAGACCACTTCGACCCACGAGGACGAACCGTCCCATTGTGTACGAAATGAAATGCTTTCGAATCCTTTATATGCGGCTTCGAAATTGGCTTCCCGGGAAGTCATTAAAACAGGAAACGTGCTTTCGTCCCCCACGGTGTGATACGTGTTTGCTGGGGGATGGAAAAATACGAGACCCGTTGTTCATTAGAATCCCTCCACGCAACGGTGAGAAGCAGGACCTTGCGGGAGTTTACTTTTAATCTCGTCCGATTTTGTTTTTTCGTTCGTCTTTTAACTCTCGTCGTAAAAACGATGCATTCCCAGCACACCAAATCCTTTACTTAAATATATACCTTTCACTCCGCGGGTTGACGTCGATTTGCGCACATGTGTTAAGTTTTTGGGTACCAGCGCAAGGAGAATAAAAAAAAAATAAAGGCTCCAGGTAATGAGGTGTGCTGGGAGCTGGGAAGCCCATTGAGTTAAGTTTTAAGAGACGTGTGCGTGCGTGTAGTTGTTCCCTCCGTAATCGTTCCGGGACGCATTTAACTTTTAGCTCTGTTATGCATTTTTTTTTCTCTTGTTTTACTTTTATTCGCCAGTCGCATTTTCATGCGTGTAACTGACGGAGTACTGACCGGTTGGGCACGTTGGGCTCCATTTATGCTGGCGCTGCTGAATCGTTGCTTTTAATGGGCTTACGAACGACCAAAAACGGCCGTCAGAGACTGTTTTTCTTCCCTTGCACAGATTTCAATCGTAATGGTAACAAATTCCCCCTCTCATCGGCTCATGGACTTTATTTCTCTTGCCCCACACCATTTCGTGTCTGCGTCACCGCGTTCCAATTTGCTGCTTTTTGCCTCGTCTGGAGCGCTTTTATGATAGTGCGCGCGCTTCGCTTTACGTACGTGCTCACTTCGGTAGGTTTTTTTTTTCACCGCGACGAAAGAGCGGACGGAAAGGAGACCATTTGTTAAGGGCTCTTTCGAGGTTACCCTGAAATGCTGGTTCTGGAGCGCTTCGACGCGATCTGCTGGTCAGTAGAATTTGTCAGATGCTGCGAGCTTACAGCGCAACGGATCAAAACGATACACTTGCAGAGGAAAATTAAAATGAAAAAATCGTTTAAACAAACCGTTTGAAGCAATGCAGTAGTGCAATAGTTACACAGTTACATAGTTGCAGTTACAGCTTACGTTTGAACTTTTGTAGAGCACAGGCCGGTGCAATATTTCTCTTCATATAATCACGCTTCAATTCAATGGTCTGTATTATTTGTTTTGTTGTAATACTATGTCCTAGAAAGATACCTACAGATCGTTATGAAACAAAAATAATTGTAAGTCAAATATTGCTTTTATAAGTGCTAAGTGCTTAATAAGTGTTTAAGGGCGGCAAAAGGTTCATAAAAAGCTTAACACATATCTTATAACTTGATTTAACAAATGAACCAACCCAAATGAAGTAAATTTAGTTACATTCCGTTTGTTATCCGTTTCGTGTAAAATTTTTAACTCAACATTCAGCTGGGCATTAAACAAATGGAACGCCTGACACAGTAACAAGAGTTCGAGAAAGCAACGGAAAAGGATAGAACAAAATATCATTTATGTATCGAACCGATTGTTGGTATAGCCGAACGAATTTTACGAACTCTAAGTTCAATTTAACATGAGAAGACGACTCTTGTGATTGACTTCTCAGAAAACTTGAGCAGTGCAGGATTTTTCATACCAACTGGCCATACCTACACTCGCAATAGGACAAGTGTAACTAATTAAGCCACCAAAAGTAGAGAATATTTCTACATTTAAGTATTCCCTTGCTTTCCCATTTTTTATTCCAATTAAGCAAATTTCCCGTGCGCTTGAAGAGATTCTACACGGTGTGCTTTTCGCTTTCTATGACAACGGCAGTAAAACAGATGGCTTTTATTATGTTCTTCTGTCAGACGGTATACACGGTACTCTACGATGGTACGTGCTTGTCTTGCGTCTTTTCGCTACAACTATCGTCTGACATTTCATTTTACTGATACGCATTTGTGTGAGCATGTGGACGGAGCTACCATGGTTGAGTTGTTGCTGGTGACACTGACGTATCAAAGCTTCCCACGAGTACCACATTTCCGGAGCTTTCGTCTACCACCTACGCGAAGAGAACGATATGTGGTTATCCATTCTCGTTTTCACACTGGAACCGCTCCCAGTTCGACGACTGGTGGAAAAATATATCTCGTTATTTTCGTATCAGACCCGGGCAGCACCTCGCGTGTTGTTCACCACCACCTTAGCCCAACGACTGACTGCTGGTGCCTGCCATGCGTGAAAGTGTAGTACCAAAACGTCCGTGTATCGTCTTACCGTACGCGAGCGCTCTCTTACACACTTCGCGTGTTGCCTCTCCGGAGGGCAATACTTGAGGTTTCTTTGCTCCTCTGCCGTGCTGCTGATATGGCGATTGTCTACTTTTCCTGAATATGTGCGATGAGATTGTGTCGTGTGGCGTTCGCATTAATCCAACCTAGAAAGACAGGCCAGACGGTTCGGTGAAAGAAAGACAAAGTAAAGGAGCCCAAAAAAGGGACCACCTACGATATTCTGTCCGCGCACCGCTAATAGCGGTAGCGATTGTAACTGTGTAACAACGGGCGACATCGGATATCCCCAAGCAGAAGACGACCGGAACTTGTTGCTTGCCGGGGGGCCAAGTTAATTACTTTCAGCTACGATAAATGTTCACCACGAAAGGATCCTTCCCGCGGCTAAGGACGGGCCGAGGGTTGGTTGCTGGAAATGTTACACGCATGCAACGCACTGCTGCTTCTAAAAAGGACACCCGCACACAAGTGGTGCAAAAATAGGTTGCTCTGAAAAAAGAATTGTCCTTATTTCTTACGAAAACTAGATACCAATGGGTTTGTCCAAGGCGGGAGGAAGTGATTTTGTGATCGGCTGTGCTGTTCCGTGTAGCGTACTCATCGCGCTTGAACGCACGGGACACATTGGACGGTTTTTCCCATTTAGCACATTGTCAAGATTGCAGCAGCGACTAACCCCCTAACAGCGTAGTAGTCCTTGAGAGCTTTGGTAGTGCTCCCGGGACGACGTGGAGAAAAGCTACTTGTAGAAACGGGCGTTTTTTCTCTCAATCTCCTATCTTCTGCCTCCCTCCTCTCTGTTGGTGCGCATGCTGACGGTGGGTTGGTATAATTCGCACTAAAATTATGACCCTTCTGTGGTTGGAAACGGTGGCGGCAACAGCGTTTGCGTTTGTGCTTGTTTGGCGCTTGGCTAAGCATTCAGTTATCTTTTTAATTAACTCCAAAGGATACATACGGTACACGTCGCCATTGTGCTGCCGCTACTGCCTGCTACCCAAGCCTTACAGCATCGTTTGTGGTTGTGATGGAACGAACCGGCCCACGGCAGTAAGATGACGATGGTGATGATCCTAGTTCATCTGTGTCGGTGGTTTGTACTATTTATGGCCGGCTCAGGTGTTGAATGGCTAGATTTTCGTCCCTTTTTTTGGCATTAATTTTCTCCTTTTTCATTTTCGAAAAAGGAAAACACCAACCACCATCTGCTGCTCACTGCTGGCATTCACTCCGGACCGTCTATCATCCCGGGTAATTCTTCACCACCCGTACCGTTGGTTAAAGCCTTGTATACTTTGTGCCTTAATTAATTTTATTGCGCCCTGAAAGCCCCACCGTGTCGCAGCCGGTGTGTTAGCCGAGCAGACTCGACTGGATCGAGTTGGTAGTCTTGATACAGGGAATTGTAGACGATGCCTGTGCAAGGTTCTATTGTTGTTCGCTGTGAATGGTCGGTGTTTTAAATAAAGTGAGCAAATCTTTTATCGACCAGTAACGTATTTACCGTGTAGAAGAGTGGCATAGCACTTGGATATCTCTTCCCGGTGAAACTCATCATATAGATAGGCTATAATTCAATTATGTTTACCACAAACAAAAATGCCTCTACCATGCTCGCTCAAATATACATTGAATCGCTTCATTCTTTGGTATGATTTGATGCATGAGTTTTGAGTAAGGTAGTTTACATAATGCTTCTCGTTAAGATGCGTTGAAAATCTTGCAACAGCCAGGAGACTCCGTACTAATAAGCTACTCATTAGCATGGATATGAAATATCATCACGTTCAACATAACGAAAGGTCACCAATTTCTCCTTCCCGCTTCCTAGAGTACATCCTTCGAGCGTTTTTGTTTTTTGTTAGTGGCTTTCGAAACTATAATCCAGAGCTTGTAAAGGTGAGGTTAGTTCCACTAAACTCGCGATGCCAAACTCGCCATTAGCTAATCGATTGTTTGTTTATCGATGTATTCAAAATAAGCGAAGAAAAATAGCATCTAACTAACTCCAGTTTCAGATAACATCGGTTACGGTACGGTTGCCTTTCTCTTTAGCTGTTTCCGATGATTCGTTGCGATGAACACACGTTGCGATGTAGCTTCTAATTGGTACCGACGATTTTACCGATGTGACCTGCTCGTTTTTCACACAAGTTCTGGTCTGAAAAATTAAACAAACTCTCTTGCAAAAAGGTACGCTTGTCCATTTCCAATGCATTAAGGGTTGGCGCACATAACCACAAATGGAAGTACGATGCTTCGTTTCGAGAGCCCACAACGATTTGTGGCAGCAGGATCTGTCCGGTACCGGTTCTTCCTCATTGTGCAGTTAAAAAAGCATCTGACCACGTTTTTCCATCGTACAGAAGCATCTAAATCTGAATAAGTGACCTGGTTTTAGTTTTTTTTCTTTATAGGTTTTCGTTATGAATCTTCAGTTCGATTTTTTTTTTATTTGAACGTATTTGAACACAAGGGGCCATGTGGAGAGGAGCCGATGGGTTTCGATTTTATTTATGACCATTGTGTCTCCTCTCTAACCGGTAGCAGCAAGCGTAGTGGAAGCTAGCTCTCCTGGCATGCAGGACAACTTTTGCTCACTTTTGCAGTTCAGTTGCCACCCAAGTTTCCTGCTAATTCTATACGAAAAAAACATCTTCACATTCGTCCGGAGAATGGAACACTTCCAAGTTTTGTTGGAACCGTTCCCGCTGGGGTTGTGCGGTACCTCCGTGATGAAGCGGAGGTCAAACGTTTCAGTTGTCTTTTAAGTCGGTGCCCCACTTGAATATTGGCTCGTGATCGAGTGGAGATGTGTTCCTGTGCTGAGCGCAATGGTTCTAGGTTCCGTTTCGGAATGGGAGAACTGTCATCTGGCGACTTTTCCAACGTTCGTTTCGCAAAATGAACGTCCAATAATAGGTTGCTAGTGATGCCTTTGTACATACTGGGCGATGTGCTCGGAAAGCTGTGTCTCTCATGTTTCCGGTTCGTTGACATGAACGAGGACACACCTTGCTTCACCTTAATCCAAATCTGTTCGTGGTGCTGGCAAATAATGCTTTCCCCTGCTTTGGCGAACGGTGCAACTGTGAGCGAGACACGCCTTAACTTCTATTTGGAGGTATTCTAGTGCTGCGGCTCTCAACATGTGCAGAAGAGTTCACTGGACAAGCATTGTTGCTTGGTGTCCTTTTTACAAAGTTACTTTATGTGTTTGTTTGTCCAAATAATCACCATGTGCTAGGAGATTGCATACTACAATCTCATATAGACTTTTGAAAACTTTCTATCCTTCATATGACGTGCTCCATCCGCGAAAGAAAGGGTCTTTGTTGAATTTTGACCTCCATAGAACATACGCAAGATGCTAAAGGTATATGTTTACCAATCATAATACTATAACCTTTCGATGCTGCTTGGAATGTGGTGCTCAAGGGAGCAGAAGTTTTACGTACTAATAAAAGAAAAACGAAGAAAGGTCCCGAAAAGGGATAAAGGTATGTATGTGCCCGGATACCGGCAAAGGGAATTACGAACCGGCTGTCGAAATTGTTTTCGTTTGTCTTTGCGTTTTAGGCCTTCCAATTTATCGCAAACCGCACACGTGAGAATGTGGGTTTGGTTTTGTTGCCGTCAGTTAAGTCCTTTTACCGATGCAGCCTCACGCATCGGGGCCAACAGTAGGCGGCAATTTTCGTCCCCCGAATCTTTTCATTAAAAAAGAAAAAAAACATCACATTTTCGGTTGCAGCGTTGTGGCAAGGTTTTCTGCTCATTTCTAAAAGGGTAGGGAGCGAAGTATATATAAATATATATACGAATCGGTCAGAGGCCTAAGGGACGGAGACCATATTTTATTGCAGCCTTACGGAGATGATCGTACGTAGTTTCTGAACTGTAAAAGGTTTATGTTCTGTGTTGTGGATGAAAATCGAAATCACGGAGGACGAAAAGCCACATAGTAGATTACTGCTTCTCGGACCAATTAGAGAAGCGCATGAACAAACGTAACGCCTAAGCCATGCTTAAAACCTTTTGACTTTATCGTTTCACGTCACGATTTTGGGTCCCTGATTGTTCGCCTGGGATTGATCGTGATCTTTCGAGATGGTTGTTTTTGGATTCATTTATTTACTACACTTTCGCTCCTAGCTGGGAACCATGCTTGTTTCACTGTCTATGGCGAAGTTGCCCTATTTTTATGATGTCGATTGTGTTCCATCTTTGGATAGCTTTGTTTCAGGCCTACGCTCATAAAGCTTCTCCACAGTGATTTGGTTTGATACACAAACTTTAGTACCAACAATAAGTTGTGGGTGTAGTAAGCTCTAAAAATGGCCCGCAAACAGCAATATTTTGAGACTACCAAAATCTGTGGAACAGCCGATACATGCCTTTATTGTTGCTAACCCCACGTTTTCGGTCCGCTTTGTTATTGTTGAAGAGTTCATGGTGGTGAAATTCGTGGTGAACAATGTTTTCTAATAAAGGTGTTGCCCTTCGGATGTTTGTGGATCAAATATTTGTTCAAAATCGAAGTCACTTGATGAGACTCACGCACGTGTACACGTACACAAAAGATTACAAAACGTACGGCGGAGTGAGCAGAGTAAAGGTTCAACCGCCAGCAAACGGTCGCTGTTCGATTAATATCACTCTACCCAGACGGATGCTTGCTTCCCTCTGTTCAATCGGGACGGAGTTGGGCGTTGTGCAGAAATATTGATAAGTATACGAAGAACAACAGCAAGCAATATTGCAGAAGAAAAACATATCCGGAAACTGTTCTCCGCCAGACGACCAAACGATACTTTGATGGCTTTTGCCTTTTGCCATTATCAATTCATCGGCAGAGAGTATCGAAGAAGCGACGACGGAGCTTATATGGCAGCCATCGGATAAAAACGTCTACAACGATGATGTGTTTCGTTTTTCGGGTCGCTATCGATTCTCAGCACCCGGAACAAGAGATTCTTCTTTGCTGTTTTCCTCCTGCGTTAGCCTTTTTCATTGCCTTTCGCTAAAGATTGAACCCATTGCGTCGATAATGCTCTCGTTAGCTGAGCTTTACCATTAAAAAAAGGAACGATAATCAAAAGTGCATTAGAGGTCGAATGAATCGCCATTGATGGGTGTCGATGATGGTATGGTAGGTAAAAAACAGTTTTAGAAGGATATTTCTTCTCTCGATACGTGCCACCTTGTGTGTATATAAGTATTACTATAAAATAAAACTAAGATGCATTAAAAGAAATGTGCACAAATACACAACACTATATGATGTTTATCATTTAATAATTCTTGTTTAAGTTTTCTCTATAGCAAAGCTATTCGCAACTCTCAACTCTCAACTCACATCTTCCAAAGACTCCCGTTTGATTGTCACCTTTATCTGTGACATTATGTCATCGCGTAGCATATTAATGTTTCATGGCTCACGCGCAACCCTTAACGCTCAATAAAGGAATGGCTTAATTGTACCGGCCCACTCAGCATATTATCCTATCCAAAAGTGCCCAAGCCGAACCGGAACTCATCAAAAGCCCCGTCGTATACGTGCAGCCCACTGTCATAGGACGTCCGCCGCTCAACTCAATTGACGGCTGGCCATATCCGGTCGGCAGTGTCCGTTTTCCCCGAGGCAATCAGGACTCGGCATTGTTCTCCTGCTCGTCGTTGCCCGGTGGGAACGTTTATCTGGCGTCCAAGGTTGCTCACTTGTCCACAATAGTACGCAGTCGTTGCGTGCGAGCTCCTAGATAAGCCGTTCTGAAATCGTGTGTTTGGTGGGGTGTTGCTTGTGCTTATATCATCTGCCGAGAATAACGCCTCCGCAGCGAGACGCCAACTATTCTGGCGTTCGAAATGCAATTTGAAATTTTTGAAGTCATACCGCCCGTTAGTTGCTCGGATTTGACCATGAAGAAGGCACAGCGTGAAAGTGGGGCAAACATCGTAGTAGACGCGGTTTTTCCTGTTCAAGTCTCACGGGTAGAACTTAATTCAATAATTTATGTCCTATCGCCCGTTGTAGGTTAGTTGGTCATTCACCGTATGCAGAGCCCGGTTTGGTACCCCACTGGAGCATACGCTCACTCTATGTCCTTAGGTCAGCCCGTCGTATTTCTGGGGGTGGATTATGTGCTCCGTGACACTTCGTTCTAAACATTATGAACCGTTGCACCGTCGTTTCCCTAGTTGCAGTCGGGAAACGACAAATTGGCGCTAACATGCAAACGAGCATGCCTCTGCCGGCTGCACGCAATGTGCACGGGCATAATATGCATATTTGCTGCCACGGTCCGATCCAATCGAACCGTGCTATTGCAATAAGGATTAAATTCCCTCGTTCGGGTGTTTCGAATCTGTCTGGTGGCGTAAATTTGTTTCTCGCTGCCGCTATCTATTTCTCATTCGAGAGCATCGAAAGAACATCGGAACGCCATTTGCTGCCTCACGCTGTCGGAGTTTATCATGATTATGATAGTCAACGAAAATTAGATAATCGTAGCACATGCTGTGTGGCCGCAATGTTGCATGTCTCGCGCAATTCACTCACCACTCGCCAGGATGAAATGCTGGCTCGGTGCTTGAACGAGGAAATGAACTTTGATAGTCCCGCACCGTTGGGCTCTGGTTCGAATGTTCGTTTTTGATGTACTTATGCGAAACGAAAGTGGGTGCGTTAATTAGATGACATCATAGCGCACAGGGCATGCACTTTTGCGGCGAAACTTGGTACGAGAAACTACCACGCGTAGTCAGCGGGAAGCTGCGAAAAGTACTCATGGTGACGGCGTCTAATGACCACTAGAGGATGTATAATGATGGCGATGATAATGTCACGACCAATAAAGCCAAGCCAAGGTCGAGGGGGTTCTTGCTGCGAATGGGTGGGTTCGTTTGAAAGTTTGAACTGATGTGTACAAACGGTCTACACTTTTGAACACTTAATTGCTTTTCTTGAAATGTTCTTCTAGCCTTTAATTATTTTTGAAACGATGGAAAGTCGAGACATCATTTAATTCCTATACCAGCAATAAATATAATAAAAATGGCTTGTGATTAAATTCAGAGGCTACAGGCTATCGTAACTAACAAATCGATAATTATTCTTTGCTTAATTCATATCGAACCTGTTAAAATGTAATTTTCATGGTTTATCATGCCACAGTCAAACTTTACCATGTCTATGCCTCAATGAATTTTTGTACAGAACCAACCAGTCGAACTTAACAGCCAAAAAACGTCCGCCCAAGCCAACTTCTAATCGATATTTGATGTGTTTCAACACCGTTTCACTCTTTCGCTACCATCGATCAAAAGTCTCCCAGTATTCGGTTTTGATATCCTGTGTACTACCGTCACCCGAGACACATCGGAACGACGGAAACGGAATTTTCATTTCATTCCTACTTTCTGTCACACAAACCACTGGGTACTCCGAGAAAAAGAGATAGAGCGATGGAGGAATGTAGAGGAAGAGAGTGCAATCACTTTTTCCGGATAATCACATTTGAAGCTACAAACGAATCCGGCAAACAGTTGTCCCTACACAATCGGTTGTACGGTCTTTCACACCCGCTCGTGTGTGGGTCATGTTGGTGCAGACCTCGACAAGATTGGGGACGGCCCGGTGCCCGTGCACATTCCGTACCACGCAGAAGAGCGCCGACCATAGGAAAAAGAAAAGTTCTACCCATCATCGACGACATGTATCGAGCACGGTGGGAGAAGCGGACAGACAACCGAGCCGGAAAAATCATGTACAACTAGCGATGGAAAGATGAATACGGGCAGGTTGATGGCCTTTGGAGGTAGCTCTTTTGCGGATGCTTCTTCCGGCCGCTTGTTGGACGACGAAATTCCACACACAACGTTATACCTACTACTATCCCATCCAGCAGCAGCGTGGTTTATGGTATTGTGTTTTAAAATCTCTAAACCTCGTCGTAGTCAGCCGTCTAGTGCCTTTCTCTGCAAGTTTTATTGCACTGTCACAATCTGGCCTGGAATCTCGACCGCGCCCATCAATGCTGGATGGCACTGCTAGGCTCTACTTATCCTTTCCTAACCTCTTTTTTTTGTATTCAAATCACATCGCACTGCTCGTTGCAGCACTACTGTCCTGCTGTTTCTCTGACTACCTATATTTCCCCTCGCGTGGCTCAACAGCATGCAAAGCAACAGCCCGTGTGACGATAGTAAATTTAAATTTTCATCGCTGTTTTACCTCTCGGCACATGGGATGAAATCCGATGAGAATGCTGAATGTTTCCACAGACACACACACACGCGCGCGCACACATAGTAGCCTGTTGTTTAGCATTTGTCAACGTGCTGATACGCATCAGGTCGCGATTCTTGCAACTGGGCTCTCTGTGTCACCTCACCATGGAGGAAATCCGTTTGAGCGTAATCCTATCCCATTGAAACGATGAAAGGATCGGGAAGAAGCGGTTCAGTTGCAAAAATCGTTCGTCGAATGAACGATTGTTGTTTTTCGTTTTCTGTTTTATCGTGTCGGGTTTCACGTGTGAAAATATAGACCCCCTGCACCGCACTGTGGTGCTTGCAAAAATCAGTGCCAGCGTGAATGTTTAGCCTTTGAACTCCGATTTGGCGATTTTTGTTTTCAGCTTAATCTGCTTTCTTTGTGTATTTTTTCTTGATCTTTTTTAGTAGGCTCACCTACCGTGCAAAATTGTTGCATTGTTTCTTTTGAATAGAAAACATGGAAAATGGGTTTATGGAAATGGGAATTTTGAAACCGTCTCCCAAACCCCTGCAGCAGTTTGAACCCAAACTCGGTTTGTACGATCCGAGGCGTATATCCTATTTCCCACACACTTTGTGGAAAGTGGAAAGAAGCAAATGAAAGCTGCATGCGCACACAAGCAGCAGGTGACGCTTTTTCCGTTGGCACAAAAAAAAAATGCTCGCAAAATGATTGCAAATCCATGCGTGAAGATATGCTCTTTGGTAGATTATTGTTTTTCAGATTTCCCCATAGCGTTTTGTTTTTGTGTTGTTTGACCATGTTTTTGCCCTGCGCGACTCTTCTGTGGCTGTGGCAAAGTTCGTCTGGCTGTTGACAGACTCACTGACAGGAAATAAAATACGTCACATTTTCTGTTCCTGAGTGCATTTCGCATGCACTTATCATTAGTCACCATCACTGCTGTTTCCAGCGAGTGAGACTGTATTGTGATATTAAAGACTCTGAATACATGCAAATGTTATGAGTAATGTATTATATTCTCTAATGTATTATATTATAAAGAGTATATAGAGTAATGTATTATATAGTCAAGTTGATTGAAAATATTTCGCAAAGTTTGAACCGTTCCGACTAAGGAATGGAGCATACCATACGTTTTCAACGATATTTCCAATACTAGTATCTAGTATGCACATTGAACTGTACCTATTTTCTCGTTCGTTCCGTCCTGTGTTTGTCTGCTGATTGCTTTTTTGCACTTTTTCCAGCCAGGGATTTGTTTTTATAGTCTAGTGCTTCATGAACGCTATACACACACACTGTTGATTGATGGGTTTTGAAGGCTAGTGCCTGAAGAGTGACTGTGTATAGATTTAACCTGCGGCTTCGTGGCAAATCAGTATTATCACGCTCAAAACAAAAAAAAAAACGAGTACAAAGATTGGCTAGCGGCGAGGTGGCAGAGAGGAAACATTTCAAATAACATAAAATGCAGATTTACGATTTTCATTTTTCCGTCCTAGTGTGTTTGTGTGCGAGAGAAAGGGAGAGAGAGAGAGAGAGTGTGTGAGAGTGAGTGAATGAGTGAGCGAATATACTTTTCTCCACTTCCTTCACACACGCTGCTCGTCATCGGGTCATACTAGCTATGCTATACTAGTTGAAGTAGTAGAAAGCTTCACCACAATTCACACAGTTTTCTCGCGTGCGATTCAATTTTAAAACCTCATTTTTGCTGTGAGTAGTACCGCATCGTGGTGGATGCCGGTAGTACCGGGAGGCGAGTAGAGGGTGGATAAGAATTTAGCATCAAAATGGTGAAATTTTGTGTTTCCCGGGCGGTGGTGAATGGATTGAGTGCCAGGATGTTTTTAAAATGCCACCAGCTAAAAAGAGAGTGCACAGCTGGGCCTGGGGGTGGTAAAAACTGGGCTAGCATTTTTATTGCCTCACACCCGTTATGCTGCTGCTGCTGCTGCTCCACCATGCTTAAGCCTGGGGAATCGTTAGAAGTGATGAGCTCAGTGAGGATCTATCGCACGCCCGGCCTCAATAAAGGTCAAAATCATTTGCTGCTTTTCCTCGACTCGACGCACCACTGAGATGCCATCGGGTGGGTGTGCCTGGATCGATGGGTTCAACAACGCCACGGTACGAAATTGGCATCCTCCAAAGACACAGGACGACACCGCGGAACCGGAACGAATTTTCACCTCTCATGACATAAAAACGTACTTAACAAGGGGCGATGCTGGGCGAATGAAAATAGCAAATGGCGCTGAGTGACGCGCTTGGGCGGAAGGATACTTTTCTTGGATTCTTATTTGTTCTTGCTCATTTGATGTTTGTTTTATTTGGCTCGTTGGTCTGACACGGCATGGTGCGGTAGCGCTCCAGCACAAACGAAAAACGCGCTCTGCTGCCCTGCCCATTGCTGGTGCGATACTTGAGACTTTTTTAATGAGCGTTTCGTTTTGTAAGTGTGCACGCCGGGATTTGCGGGAGCATCGGAAATGAAGTACTTCCGCTACCGCAGTCGAACAATGAATCTTTAGTGGCCCCGCTGTGGCAACTGATGAAACATTTGCCATTTTGCAAACGGGAAGAGTTTTATTCATATTTTTGGTGGCATTGGAACGTTCGTTTATGGAATCATCATTTGTACCAATGAGAGGATCCCTGTGTCATTCTGTCGTTTTGATACACAAAAAAGTTGGTAACCTAATCATAACTATACTAAACTCAACATCCAAATTTGAATCAGTAAAAGATACATAAAGACTATGGGCTCTCAAAGAGAATCGTTTTACGTCCAAACATTTGAAATGAAGCTTTCAAATTGAGCTTTTAATTAAAATAAGCAAATAATGAAATAGGGGAATCTTTCTATCTATTCGAAATGCATATGTATATTTTCTAAAATCCTTCATTCAATCACAACACGGCTGTAAACATACGTCTAGGGAAACAACTACGCGTATATGTCACAGTCTACTATATAGAACTAATGATTGACAAGGCGGCTTTATTCGCGCACGTATTTTCCATTCCCTCGATCGAAATGAATACATCTACTTCCTGCGCTTTCCTCGATCGGATTCGATTACGGGGTTTCGCTTAAAACCTTTCACGCACACCCGACCCGACCGGTTCTGTTTGGAAACCAATGAAAGTTAAAAGGTGG
>JXXA01005756.1:0-12006 GCA_000956255.1 Anopheles punctulatus | reverse complement strand
CGATTTAAAAACGATTGAACGGAAATGGGAAATATGTATTGTACTTGTGAACTATTTCATTGCAAAGTAACCACATGTATAGACCATATCTCACTGGACATATAGGAACATATTAAAAGCAGTCTATTTTTCATCTGCATCGGTTGACATTCAACAACTGTGTAGAGAACATCTATCTGCAATGACAAGTTAACTAGCTTTAAGTGAATGTAGCTGTAATCATTTAAATAAACATTAGACACATGAATTTTACTGACCATCTTTAATTTTCTGTGCGATATTGTTTATAACATTCCTTATGTGTTTAGTTCAAGAACCCCACTTTGGTGTATTATTTGTTGTATAAAGCAGTCAATCAACTCTATTCTAAAGGTCAAATTAAGTCCCTATTACTAAACATACAATTTCAATAGATGCGTAAGCTTCACCAACACAATGCGATGCATTCAGAAAATAAAGGTAATAAAATAGTTTTAATAAATAGGGATAAATATTTACGTGTATAGTTAATTAAGGTACCTCAAATAATGGTAAAAAATATTATTTTTGCACTTTGAACATTTGGTAAAGATATTTCTATGTTTGGAAATCTTGTAAATGGTAATTAAGGGAATGTCTATTGAAAATAATGAATCGCCAGAATTACACAATTCCAAGCAATCATTTCATTCTACGTATATTCCAGCCGTAAAGTTGCCAAAAGTAAAAACTCCATAATTGTATTAATAAACATAAAAAGCTGCTCAACTATCCTTTATGCTTTCATCGCGGCTAATATTTAATCATTTTCAATGTAAGTTTTTCACTGAGATTTATTTGGTTCACTGAGAAAATAGAAGTATCTCGCATTGCAAATATAGTTTCTAAAAGATACTTCAGCTCCTTTACGTTTCATTTATTATAAGGCATCGCTTCTGAATTATTATTTTCTCATTAAGTACGTCTGTGTATGTGTGTGTAAGTGTGTATACATATATTCTTGCCGAAATTTGTTCCGACCTTCCTTTTGTTGAGATTCGTGTTGTACACGTATTTTAACCATACGTTTAGTTAAATTGTAGTAACTCTTAAACTTTTGATTATCAATTGTATACATTCGTGGCACTTTTAACCAGCATTCTAATTAAGTCCACGAAAAGTAATTATACAAAAAAGCTAGCAATGTTGTACAAACGGAAACATACATGAAAACTACATATTTTGCCCTGTGTTTGTTTTCTAACCCCATATTAACAGAAACTAACATAATAACGCACAAAGAATTGTCTTATGACAATTATATTATGATCAAATTGAACTGATAAGCCTCATCAAATTAGAATTAACAAGCAAAATGGAATGCGTCACAGTAAATAGCGAGATTCTTGAAAGTGATGTTTTATCATGAATGTTAAAAATCAATGATGACATAAAGCTATCGCAATAATAAATTGCTGCATAAGGATTACAACCTGGATGCATTGAACATAGTAACTAAATGTACAAAGCATAAAACATGTTATTGAAAACTTTTTAAATTATTTAGGTTTGATTTATGAACTGAACTGATATGAGAACTTACCACCTGAGCATAACAAACAAAACATCCAATTAAACCAATTTCTAGATGGATTCTAGTTTCAAACTTGGAAAAAATCAATAATTACATTGTGAAATTATATGGTGACAGGAACTAACTGGTATTGATATTGAAAAATTATTTCTTTAAACGGGAAAAACAAGCTTTGTAAGATATGCGATGCATTTCACAAGAAACTTAAAGAATTAAATAAATTATTTAACATATCATTTAGGATAAACTCAAAATAAAATCTAAGATATTTGAATACGATAAAAATTACATAAAAATTAAGATGACAAAGGATACAAATAAAGGTATACAACTGTAAAAATAAATGTTCCTAAACATAAAACCGTTGAAATTACTGAGTTTTCTGACTCCTGCCGAAGACCTTGGGTAGTCATATTCTGAGGAACATTTTCATCCGTAATTTGTTCCTTTTCAATATTTCTTCCCTCCAGTATTGTAGCGCCAATGTTTGACATGCTTACTAAATCACTGTTCAATATTTTTCGCCCACCTGAAGCAGCATTTTCGAAAAATTCGATTCTCTTCGTGACCACTTTATGATCGTCGGTGCTATTCGAACAATCGTCGTTTTGGAGGATGTTAAAATTTTCAGTTGCGTTTACTTCCTGCTTTGCCGCTTTCAAGGCAACTGTTGGAGTATCCAGATCGTTTGGCGTAGTATTCCGATGAAGTAACGTATGACACATTGTAGGTTGAGCATTGGTTGGAGTAAATGCTTCCCGAGATTCATCCACTTCAACTTCTGCCTCATTTGTTGGATCATCGTCACAGGAAGTCAGGCTTGTTTCCGAATCTTCATAATCTCGAAGATCAAATCCCGACCCTTCACTGTTCTCAGATCGACAACGAAATTTGCCTATATCGCTATCGTACTCACATTCTTCGATAATTTCATTCAGATTAGATTGCATATCATTAGTAATATTATTCCGACGCGTTCTGGTCGAGGGAAACTTTCTTTTCCGACCTGGCCTTGTACTACTTTTCAGAAGATCCAATGTGACCGGAACATTCCGGCGAACATCCTCGCTGGTGCAAAGCAAACCAGTTTGCCTATTTTCGTAAATATTTTCCTTACTCTCCGTATCAGCAGTTGCTAAATCTGTATTAACATTCAAATTTTGCCATTCTACCGTAGTAGATGGCATAACTGTGTCGCAGCAATGTGAACTATTCTCTGGGTCTGTTAAGCTGTTGGTGTTGGTTGCAGTAGCTGTTACTGCACACGCTGATTGCGATGCAGGCGGCGGCGGTGGTGGTGGTGATCGAGGACGACGAAGTAAACCAATGGACGACGGAGAAGTTGGTGGCATGTATACGGTTGCCGGTATGTTCAACAAAGCCGCTATCGTACGATACATCGCTAACGGGTTAGGAGGTCTTGGTGCAAGACTTGTTTCCTTTGATCCCTGTCCTTCCTCATCTGTCGTCTTACGCTCACTATTCTCCAACTGGGTCAACGTGGATTCAGCCATGGTTGGTGGAACGATGTCCTGGCAGGAGCAAATCAACTCCTGCAACCAACACCAATAGCAACAGGATAGAGAGAGAAGAAAGTTAGTGCGCGTCGACGCCTGTTCTGCTTTTTATATGAAGAACAAATATCTAATGCTAGTTGTTTTGTTCATCAGCTAATTGGTTCATTTGGTTCAAGCAGTTTTTTAATCACATCGTCCACCATTTTTGTGTGCGCCTCTCCCGAAAATGATATATCGTCGCTATTTACAACTAAAATATTTACAGTTACTGCTACTATAAAAATGATGTGAGTCTCATGGTAATTTACATTTGACAGAGAAAGGCTTAAAAGCTTCGATTGATTGATTCATTATTTCTTTGCTCACTTGCACGAGAATAATATGCATGGTATGTTTTCAACAACCATGAGATGCATTTCGAATGTTTGCTACATTGTGCGTATTTATATTAGAATTTCTATGTTTTCTAGCTATAAAATAAACAAAACGAAGCATGTAGTTAGGAACATGGAAGGTATTATTGTCTTCAAGCCCAAGCTCTTATAAACCATTTGGCGAAAGTATAGATAGGGATACAGATACTTTATTCTCAGTTCAAAAAGTAGGATTGAAATAGGATCATATAAAGCACTTAGAACAATATTAGCATGGAATGCGGTTCACGTCTTGATAGCAGTATCTATTATATGCCTGTTATCATACAACTGCTATGTCCATTGATTACATATTTTAAATTATTATTTTAAATTATCACCTGCTCAAAACCATTAATAAAGGAAATTTAGAGAAGGAAGAAATTTTAGGGGAATTTTCGAACAACATAGAATAGATATGCTTTGTCTATTACGTTTCAAAGTTTATATAAGAAAGGAAAGATCATGAATCCACCCGCAACATAAAACCACCTGACTAGAAATACATACTGTGATCATGGTTTTACGAAACCATGATAGTAAGTTGAGTGTTTTGCTCAAATTTATCGCATTTTAAACACATTTGACTGATCATAAAAATACACTTACCTCATCTACTCCAATCTTGCGGCAAGCGTCCAAAAAGTAGTCAACGTTTCTGCGACATCTGGCCATAGTTAATTTAGGCTACAACGAATACAAACAAATAGCGCGTTATTATTCCTGATCAAATTTCACGATGCTATACTTTTACGCCAGAAGTGTTGTGATTAGTAATTCAGCCATTTAAAAGTACCGAATAAATTGAAATAGCTAAACTAAAAACTAAATCATTTTAAAAAGCTGATCAGTCCCTTTTCGATAAGAATAGACGAAATAAAACCAGCGGTACGATGTGATTGTGGGATTATGCAATAATTTAATTAATATTCACAAATCGTGTGTTCATACGTACATATTCATATTTAATTCATAGTATAATCTAGAAATATCAAAGATTACACAACATAAGCAACGAGTTATGACTCTAATTCCTTCTATTTTTGAAATGTACATACTTCCAGTTCTAGAAGCAGTTCAATTTCAAAAATCATCGACTAATTGATTCAATTTGACACCTCAGATTAAAAATTCTAGATCATATTTACACAACACTTCTGTCTGTCAGCTTTTACTTACCACCGCTGAGGATGGTACATGAATGCTACCAACTGAGCGCGGTCGGACATGATTGGCAAGATGACATAGTACGACGCCATCCATCAACGCTGGTGCAATGTCTTCAGGTAGTGACATTTTTAAGCGAGTTTCTATAATCTGACGCAATTGCTCAATAAGTTCAGTTTCTTCCTTCTGCTTGTCAAATTCTCGGCGCATTGTAAAA
Source organism: Anopheles punctulatus (assembly GCA_000956255.1). Lineage (NCBI taxonomy): Eukaryota > Metazoa > Arthropoda > Insecta > Diptera > Culicidae > Anopheles > Anopheles punctulatus. The sequence goes on along the minus strand of JXXA01005756.1, from coordinate 7,140 downwards.
CTCAACTTTTCTGTAGGCACGTCGCGGTTCCATGAGACAGTCCTAAAGTATTAAATAGTTATTTTAAATTCAGACTAATAAAATATTTCCCCCAGTGCGTGGCTTTAATACACTTACTTATTCGTTTTCTGTCCTGGCTTGGCATTATTTACGTAGCCTACAGTCGCCGTCAGTGGCTTGTGACTGCCACCAGCTATCACCGGTGAGTTTAATCCCCCGCCATTCGGTGCCATAGGTTTTGGTATGGACGACGGAGGTACGTTGTTGTGTGTTAAAATTCCACTCGCAGTCTTGCACGGACTATTGGGTTTAACATAAGCATATTCACTGTTGCTCGTTCCATTTGGCGAAGCCAAGGATACCTTTCCGGCACCATTCGCGAGAGGTATTTTGCCATTTGCAGTGCTTGTTGAATTTCCATTCAAATGTGTTGGCGATTGATTATGATGTGATGAGCTAACGTTGCGAGATGGTATGACCTTTTGTACCGGGCGTTTGTTGGGTGTGCCACCGGTACTACCGCTAGGGTTTTCGTCCATAGTGGGCGCCTGCCCCCCATTACGGTTTGGTGATAAAAGCGGACTGGAACGACCACCGGCAACACTCGGGTTTGCATTGATTTGGTTTAACTTTTGTACACCAATCGCGTGATGTGGTGAGACGGGAGAACTTTGGCTGCTGCTGCTATAAACGGAGGACGATGAGATGGATTTTGTATACGGTGAAACGTTGCTAACCGGCGAATCCGTTGCCGATCCAGCACTGTCCGGCGTCAGTGGTTGATCTTTACATCGATAAACCGAGTCAAAATTACGCTGTTGACGCAAGGCTTCTTTGTATTCTCGATACGTTTGATAGTTGGACAGAGTGCGGCCTTTGTCATCCGTTTTTGTGCCATCAGGTGTAATGTCCCCTTCGGGAGATACATCGTTACTGAAAGAAGTGAGCAAAAATAAATATTTTTAATGGCCATACTCTAGTTTCAATTTGTTTGTATACAAAATCCTGGAATTAACGTACCTATTGTTATTCGATATTTCCTTACGGTCGGGGAGATGTTGTTCCTGAAGAGCGCTGTTCTTTCGAAATTCTTCCTCCCAACATATGTCACCACCGCCAGTAGCGGATCTAGCAACACTATCAAGATTACCATCGTTTGTGCATCCTCCAATGCCATGGTTTAACAAAGCTGTCTGTTGCCCACCTGAGAATGGATTAAAAGCTGCGTTACAGTTACTACCATTACATGGCATAATCGAATGCAACAGATTTGGGAGCCATTCCGATGACGAAGTGGCGGAATAGTGCTTATCTGCATCGTGTCTTCGTCGCTTACCCTCAAAACCACCATCACTAGTGCAGTATCCTGAATCGACATGAGCTCTACGATTCCGCTGTTGATTGTCCAGCAAACAACTACCGGAATTCTTTGCTGAAAGCGCCGTACGCCTTAATGTAGCATGGCCATCTATACCCGTTTTCGTTTTTTCCTCCCGTGAAGCTATAGTTTCTAAATATTTGAAGACATGGACCAACCCACGAACACAGAGCTGTAGAAAATGCAGAAAGTGTAACATTATTAACACGTACTTCTGGTTCCTAGGTTCCTAGAATTCTCTGTATATTTGTTTATGCAAACTTACGCTGGCAGGAGGAGAAGTGAGAGGGTTATTCGAAAGCTCCAAGTCCACCAGCGAACTCATATGCCTAAGTTCCACCGGCAAGGTGGCAATTTTGTTACTACTAATGTCCAAAAATGCCAACTGCAGACAGGTGAGATCACGAGGCAGGTATACCAATTGATTACTGCGCAAATTTAGCGAACGCATACTACGGAGATCGCCCATTCGTGCTGGAAGATGTGTTATCTGATTGCAGGCCGCATCGAGCTCCGTCAGCTTTTCCATTCGGCCGAGCTCATCGGGTAACGTAGCAAGTCGATTGTTGGACACAAGCAAAACCTGCAGAGGCAGAGCACAGATTTCTCGCGGCAACACTGATAGCTGATTGTTTCTGAAAGTACGAGATAAACGAAGCATTAAACACATTGATGCATTTAAACCAATTACTGCATTAAAATTCTCGATGCAATGACAGCAAAGTTGTTTTACCATTACGAACTGTTCGGAATACTGAGTGCAACAAAGGACAATCAACTCATTCATTCTTATTTCATTGAAACTATTTACCTTAGATCTAGATACGTTAGAGAGTGCAGCCCGCGTATTGTTTCCGGTACAGAACGAATGGTGTTGTGATATACCAGAAGCCGTTCTAGAAATGCGAGGCATGTGATGTCTTCTGGAAGTTCGCAGAATCGGTTCCTCGAAAGATCTGTAACGCATAACCATGAAAAAATTAAGGAACCAGAAGCATACAACATACAACTTTTTACAACGAATAAAACAACAAATATTCAAATAAACATGGAAACAAAACTGTTACAACTGTACACAATAACGCTGCATTGGTCACCAATGGCGAAAATTAATAAAACGTTTAACATCCATTACAATCTTGTCGTATATTTTGTCGATTGTGGCGCATTAGCGTCAATTGGTGTCGGCGTGATTCGTCATAGATATACAGACCAAATCAACCGCAATCAGTTAACGATGGAATAACCAATGTGCCACATTCTTGAGCATGATGTCATTTAGATTTTGATTCAAAAGATCAATTAACAAATAACAATATTTGAAATGTTTGAAATATAAAAAAATTCACGCAACTGTATTTCAGGACAAATTATTGTTACAACTTTTGTAGTAATTTCTTGTTAACCACCTCGCATCGTTATTGAAAATGTTTTTTTTTCTTTTCTCTGACCCATGCGATCCATGGATCACTGCAGTGATCGTCAATAAAGAGAACCATCATTTCAGTACTAAAACAATTGTATTGTCATACCACTCAAGGAATTACCACCGGAGGGTTTAAAAACACAAGGGCACCATAATCTGCATCACACCAATACTACGGCTGGCGTCCCTGCTTTCCCTTTCCTCGCGTAAGAAGTGCATTTTTGCCGTTCTTAGCTCATATTTCTCTTTCCGACCCATTCTATGCAGCCTTGACAAGAACAAGTTTCCATCGCACTCTTTCGCTTTCAAAGCAAACAACATAATTTCTTCCCATCTCTTCTACCCACCTCGCTTACGAGGTATTTGCTTCTCGCTTACTCGCGTCACAGATGAATGCTCAGCATCACACGCACACACGCAAGCGCTCCAAAAGAAGCAGCATTGTCCTCAAGCAAACATCTCGCCGACCATTCTTGCCTCTTCTTTGAACCAACACACAAACTCCTGAAGCACCTTACGTTGGTGTGCGTAAGCAAACCCCTATCCGCACGAGCACCAAACGTCTCCTGCGTGCGAACCGCAAGCGAACTGGAGCATTGTATTAGTGCTGTCGCGACATCATCTATTTCACTTACTCGATTGTCTCGCGCCGCTCAATGTGTGTTTTTTCCGTGGTGCTGTTTTTCATTTCGTATTCACCTCAAAATCATCGCACCGACGCGTTTTCACCGGGCATTACAATTTAACTAGTGTGGAAAACCATATTCCATTGAAAGTAAACAAGTTTCGTCCGGAAACTCGCCGCCGCAAGTATTTAGTTGAGAATAACCAAAACGAAACGCCGTCAACGATCGTAGCAGCCCGTGTTACCACCAACCGCTCGGTGTTGCCCATAAGAGACAGCACCAGCAGAATAAATCAAAACGTGAAATTGATCAAGAACTTTGCGAACCAAGCCATGTTTCCATGTGATTTCTAAATGACGTCCACGCAACTCAATTATTTTATTTAAAAGTCGTGCTTTGCATACAAATGTAGCTTCCTGTCCGAGCAATCCACTGTTCGTGTAATACGTCGTTGCCGTGCGCGACCCCCAAACAAGGTTCCCGCATAAAAGTGCTATATCGTTGTGCTTCTTAAACCAATTGCTTACTAAGGAAAGTAATTTGCAACTTGCTCGGAAGGACACAGTGTCGGAAGTGTGCGCATGTGTGTCTTAATTGACCGGTTCATAGATCGCTAGAATACGAATCGTTGCAACCAGTGAGGGAACGGAACAAGACGCCGATCTTCCCGTGAACAGATCACGAAAAGATTCCGCATTCTTGAAGAGTATTTTTCTCCTGTGCATCCGTTATGGCATTCACGCGGCGCAAACCTGAACAGTACCTATATATTTTAGGTGGACGTAAGTATTGCTTCATATTTGTCGTACATTCTAGCATACGTCGCTCATGTGAGCGTACTGATAATTCTTGTACCTAACATGCTATGCTATGCTACCTGCTTAGAAGGGATCGCTGTTTGCATACCCTGAATTAAGAACTTATGGCCGTCCTCTTGCTTGAGTTAGGATCTCAGCAAACACTGCGCCCAAATGTGTCTGTGTGTTGGTGATCGATCTCGTACATCATGAGATCATGATCTTGGCGTGGAGTCTCACCTGCAGAGCATGCGTGAGTCGAATATCGTCCACGATTATGATCCTTTGTGTTGAATCGAAAAAGGTATTCGGTGTAGTCCAAGACGAGATCTGTTCAGCGGGAGGTCGGGCCGAGGATACAACGTGTTTTTTCTCCTTCATCACAAAACCTGTTTCTCTGTTGTCTTCAGTGACGGTTGTTCTCTGCACACTCAGCGGTATGAACGCCGCCGGCGGAGGGATGCTTGGCGGTGGCGGAGCTGCCGCCGGAGGAGGAGGTGGTGGCGGCGGCGGTGGTGCTCGAGGCAGTGGTATGTACAACTACGGCACCTACGGTAGCATGGGAAGTTCGAGCAGCATCGGCAACAGTGGCCTCGGAATGCGCCGTGGTGCCGGGATGTACGGCCCAATTGGCCTTGGAAATCCTCACGATACACCACGCTATCTGCATCCTAGCCAAGGTGGAACATCGGCCACGCAAAGTCCCGTTTCGACTAAATCCGGACACCATCGGCTGTCGGCCTGGGGCATCATTACCATCGTAACGTTCGTCATTCTGATCGGTGCCGGTGCATACTGGGGTTTCATCTGTTATCCGTTCTTCTGCAAGAAGGAGCGCACTTACAACATGATGATGAACATGTCGTCTGCTACCACCGCTACCCCATCGACACGATCCACCGAGTTTGAGAAACTCGATCACTGCTGTTCCAAATCGACCACTTCCACTCGGAGCAACGACACGGGCATTAGCAACATCTAGAACAGCGTCCGGTATCATCATGACCATCAGCTTCAACATCATCATCATAATCATTCCTGTGCCACACGCGTGGATGCGTGGATCGGAAGTGTTTAGGAAACCGGATGGTATGTAGCATTCTCGCGAAGACCATGGTCAGGGCAGCTACAAACCCAACCGAAGGCAATAAATATGTCAATTGAATCTTTCACATCACTACCAACTCAACTTAAAACGATTGGAAGATGCGAGTTAGTTTAACGAGAAGTTCTTATGACCCTGAATATAATAATGCTAATTTCAGAAGCATTTTTTGAATGACTGATATTTTTCATCTGTACGATCTTTTTTCTATTCGTGACAAATAAGTGATGCATTTATCTCGATCTAAGTTTTGCTACGAATTCGAAACATACACCTCTTATTACTAAAGTGATAGCTTGCGCGGTACAGTACGGTAGAAGATTGAAAATATTAGTCGAATAGGTAGACAAGTATTGAGATATGTAGTGAGATTTTACAAGAAAATCATGCAATAAACGTAATTATGAAATACAGACTTATTGATAAAAAAAAGAAAATGAAAGAACGAATATAATGAAAGAAATTCGGCTGCTCAAGACGGTAATACAGTAGATCCAGATTTACCTTCTGTCCAATAAATAACACAAAAGTAGGGAAAGCTTTTTTCCCGTAATAAATGGCCTGCACGTGTACTTAAATGTAAATTCTATACAGCACAGTTCTCTGATTTTCGACATCATTCCATACATCTTCCATACAACGCGTAGGTAGCCGCAAACACACGATGCCACTGATTGGCGCTATGAAATGCATTTCGCGACAGGAAGTTCGCAAAACCTACATAGTCTGTCATTGAATGTAAATTGACTAGGTCAGATATGTGGACACGGTTCCACCAGACTTCACAATGACAATGATGTGAATCATCGCAGAGAAGAGAGATCGTAATGGCTGAAAACGAGGAGCACGCATGGTGTAGGATGATCATTTCTTCCTACGCTAAAGCGCAAGTAAACCATAATAAGCAACAGAAGAATGTCTGCTCCACGTCTAACTGTAATTATAATACAACATACATGCCATTTTACACATTGCATAACATACATGTATCTTTTAAACACAATATATACTATTTCTTATGAAATTATGAAACACAATCAGTTGCTTTAGTACGAAACACCTAGTGTTTGATCATCGGCGATCATCTGATTTTCGCTATTGTCAGCCAACATAGCTTCCATTACTGGTACAGAAGCGAACAAACTAACAGATGAATTGAAAAGCTATATTTTCCATATTTTACGCAAGGCGACGAAAATCTTTCTATTATGCCAAAGGCATAAAAATTAGGGTGCAACAAATTTGTGATTCCATCGCTATGGGGTGGGTCAAGTTCAAGAAAATAATTCCCATTGCGAAAACAGCACGTGGATGGAATAGTATTTCCCCTAATATCTACCACTCGAATGCCCTATGTGCCTTCATCAAGACGAAGGATCGAACCCTTCGCGCGTAGGAGAACGACTGTTTGAGGGTGTTCTGTTTGAATCGACCACTTCCACAGCCGCAGCACAGGTTTATAACATCATGGACCACATGGCAGCATACACACGATATTTAGTCTAGCCAAAATGGTTGCCCTACAGCGTAAACCCAAACGTTTAGCTAGGGAATTGTACGCTATCAGCAAAAAAAAAATGGAACCACCACTGCGGGCTTACATCCGCCAATAAGGGGAAAGTCCATTCCCAACATCACATCCAAACTAGGGTAATCAAGTGCAATGCGGCAGCGTTAAACAGGCGAAAATGTGCGGCAGTACCGTCTGCTACTGACAGTGCGACCTGTAGCAAAGTTTATAGTGAATGTATATTTATGACTCTACCGGAGGAAAAAAGAATTGAACTAACCAGGCAACCCAAAGACTT
>JXXA01005754.1:0-15277 GCA_000956255.1 Anopheles punctulatus | reverse complement strand
GTTTCCTTCGCAATTGGTCAATTAAGTGTGGTGCTGCAGCTGAAATTGTGTATGCGTGTAAGTGTGCTAATTTCGAAAATTATTATCGTTCGTTAATTCACTGATAATGATGGGATTGAACTCTCTGTATGTCTGAAGGCGCACTTGAAGTACGCAAATGAGTTTAAGTGTTCCGTCACTCATGATTTACGGGGAGGTATCGTGCTCTTGCCTGATGGATCATAAAATAAAACACTTTTCCTGCGCTTTGGTACGATTGTGTGCTAGCGCTAGTTGTAAGTCGAGCAAAGTTTTCGACTAAAAAAACGATCGACGCAGCGTAGTAATAATGCATTTTTCAACATCAACGATTAGTGCGGTTATTGTCACTTTCGAAAAGCGTTACAAAACTGTCCGGCCACATACAACACACCCTTCAACCGAGGAGCGTTCGGTGCAATGGTACCGAAAATTTTCACTCTCTTTCGCAAACCACAATTTTGTTACGATTAATTGAGCAATAAAAACCCATTCAATTGCATCGAACCGTGTATCACATGGTCGATTAAAGGGGAAAAGAGAGAGAGAGAAGAGAGAGAGAAATAAAGGGCAATGAAGGGGAGAAATGGAAAGAGTAAAGATAGGTTGTTATGATCAAATTCAGAAATAGATCTTTGTATATCGTGTTGGATAGGTTTGATCATGCGGTGGGGTCCTGGTTAGTAGCTGTCAATGACGCGAATAATTGTGTATAGCGAAATTCTAGCTAATTTGTGTTTCCGAAGAGGTTTCCTGTTTCTTTTTTTTGTCACCATGTAGGAACGGCATCGTTCGTAATATAATTATAGGAGCTTAAAATTTTGCAATAAAAAAGCAATCATGTTTTTCCATTATTCACACCCTTTGATGGGGATTAGTTATTAAAATTTGAGTTTTAATATAAATATTTATACTGCACGCTAACCATGTACCAAATAAAACAAAAAATATGAACGTTTTTGCGCTTCGCCGTGTGCGCTAAATGTTTCTCCTTCCAGGTGCGTTCGATCCGACGATGAATCATCAATCCACGTTGGATGTGTTGGCCGATCGGTTGCCTATATATCTTTTTTTTTTTAACATCCCTCTCATGACCACAAATCGTGCTTACGATAGACAACATTTCGCATATGTTGTGTTTACACGCGAAACGAAGACCACCGCGCATTCCTCCTCCTGCCCTCCAGTGTTTGGATAGTCCTCGTCGCTAAGCCATTGAACGTTGGTAGTGTGTGCGTTTGGTAGTACCCTGGATTTGTTGCGCTCCGTTGTTTGGCTTCGGGTTTCCATTCACAAACGGCCGTGGACTCAACCCATCATCGGTGGGTGACTGGGAGCCAATGAGGAGGAGGGAAAGGTGTGCTTACGCTTGCGCGCAGAGTTGTCTCACCCGACGCTATACCGGTTGTCGGGTGGTGTTGCAAAGGAAAGAGAATACAACATAGGCGCCACCGGTCACCAGCACTGCACACTTACTTTTCAGTCGTTTTATTTTAAAGTCTCAGGATAGGTTATGGTTTCATAATACTGTATTGATAAAAAAAAACTACAAACTTATGTGATTATTAAAGAACACATGTGTCGTAACACATAATAAATAGCTGGAGTGATTAGAAGGTAGAACCCCAGTTTTCAAAAGGCACGGTTTAACACAATCGTTTCACCACTTGTTAATTCCATCATCACAAACATCTTCCTCTCATCGTCACGATGGAACGTGATCGTGCAAAATCCTTCATTTTCTCTCCAACCGTGAATATACTCGAAACGTATGCTTGACATTGATTGAAAACGAGCAAGCAACGCATACGTTAGAGACACCCTTAACCGTCGACAGCATTGAAGGAAAAGATCGTAGAGATAACCACTCGTGCAGTGATAAAATGGACGCCGTATGACGAATGCTACACTTCCTTGCGATGGCAACGAATGTGTTAGTACGGTAGGGCCACAATTGATCCGGTGGTTTTGATCTGTGCATGGGAAGTTTGTATGAAAATACCACTGGAAACGTTTTTCTTTCCTCTTGTTCAATAAAACCTTGTAAATAAACCTCGATGATTGTAGCCGAACTTGTCACCAAACATAGACTTGTGGCTATCCCATTACATGCATAAACAATAAATATCGCGTTTAATGTGCAGTGTGTGCACGATTGAGTCAGAGACTCCTCATAAACATGGTGACTTATTCACGTTCTGGCGTGTATGTTTTGCCTGTCTGGGAAGATAAATCAAGCCGTGTAGAATAAGCGTAGCTCTGTACGTGCTGTTTTCGTTTACAGCATTCCATAGACGAGATCGTTCATATAATTCCCAACATAACGTGGCATGATCAGGCAGTATTTTTTTACAGTATATATTTTTGATGGTAACAATAAAGATATGAAATAACTAGCAAACTGTTACATCCATCCGTCATGCTCTACACTGTTTAGGTATCGTAATGACTCATTTTAGCATTCCATACTAAGCGCGTAAGATTATCATTATGAGAGAATTTTTGTACGAATGTGTTCATGCAAATCGTAAATATCACGCACTTATAAACATACCAGCGTGTGTAGAAGTGTTTGTAATGGTTAGAAGCATGAACAGTTTCTGAATGTTATGAACACGGTAGATGAAATGATGAGGGTGCAAGATATAAATAGAACTTGTCATGTGGATGCATCTCGCACGCGTCGTTTCCAAGAACGCTGCATTCATGGCATATGCAGTCATTTGTTGGGTTTTTGCCCAACATATATATATGCCTTTGTATTGTGTCGTGAAATCTAAATCCATGATTTGTATTCGTTTCGTTTTAAACATAAATAACACTTTAATTCAACATTCTTCATTTTCAACAACAATGGACCACTGCGTTCATGATTGCTGTGTCGCTAGCTTACTGTATTAATACGATACATATTTTTATGCAAGGAGTGATTAACCTTTTGGCATACAGTTCAGATGGAAATCAGATACATTTCCTTGTAAGTTATAAGTAATAGTTATAAGTTTTTATATTAGTAATGATATGGTATGGTATGGTATGATGGACTAAAGTGGTTTGAAAGTTTGCTTAATTGAAGGTTGCTGTTTAAATTAAGCAAATTTTCAAACCACTTCAGTCAATACGATTTGGAATTTTGTTCCACTGGAAAATGTTCTATTCCATTTACAGTAAATGGGTAAAAGTATCTCTCGCCAAGCAGACCATATCCGATGTGTACTGTTGTGGAATGCAAAATTAAACCATCATTGTGATGTGATGACACGTACCAAACCGCCGGAATACGGCGAATCATACGATCGTAGTCGATGTGATGTTGTTGTGCTTCCTCTTCTATATTGGCGACATTCTGTCGCATCGTCCATCTCAAGTCTGAGTGTAGTGTACGTATGAGCAACAAAAAACTAAACACGGGTGTTCAGTGTTTGCTAGTTAGTCAATTAGTTATTTTGTATGGTTATGTGCTTGGTTTGGTTGGATTTACCATGCTTCTTTAAATCATACCGTTGCATTAAAATGCCGTTTAGATAATAAAATATATCTATAGTATCATCTATGCCATGACTAGCCATTAGAATGGACAATTGTGCTTAATCGATTTTTTTTATCACTCATACGTTTGATAAATCTTTCCGTCTTGCTGACGTAATGTTTTCCTTCCATTTCAACGGAAGAAAATCGATAACGGAAATTAGTTTCGGTTGGAATGGGTTGCTTGAATCGATTTCGGTTGGTAGATAACCCGAAGTGGGTGGAAAAAGTATGGTAGAAGCATACCAAATTACCTTTCGAAAGCGTGCCGGAAAAAATGTGCCAGACGTAGGAATAATGAAACATGGAAGAGAGAGAGGCAAACACGGAGATAAAAATATGCAAAAATAACGCATGTTGCCGTGTGTCTGGACAGGATGGTAATTACTTTCTATTGTTGCTTTGTAGCAGAGACTTGGAATCATTCGAAAACAATATCGTTTCATAGACTAGATTAAGTATGAAAAAAAAACGGAGAAATTAATTAAAAACCAATAGACCATCAGAGAACGAGTTCGAAGCGTGTACGAATGAGGTACCGGAGAAAAGCTCGAGATTATCAATTTCTCTACACAGGCTCATCGCCGATAAAGCTTTACACCGGTTGATGAGCCGTGTTTCAAAGTGACTGTACAAAGTGACGTGGTTTTTTGGTCGGCAGCAGAAAGTTAACATGCAAATCTATAAAATAAGCATGATCAAATCAATGCTTTGAATGCATTCAAAGAATGCCTCAAAGCGTATCCTCATGCTTGGAAACAACGTTAGAACGATTTTTTTTGTGCATTCCCGAGTGTTTTTCAGCGCCAGACAATACAATAGAAGTAGGAAAAAGGATGCAAAGTAATGCAAATACAGGCAAACGCATAGTGTGCAGAACCATGGGTCGGAGGATAAAAGTCTCGCCGGTAACCCGTACGTCGGCCTGCGGTTCATTGCCACGCAAACCACGGGTGGAGTATGATATGAATATTTCCGGTAGCTTCTATAACTCCGGGTGTCGTTCCGCCAGAAGGGTGGGGCTTCCACGTGGAAGTGCATTGGCGCGACACTGTCTGCCTGTAGCAAACTGCTTCGGCGGCAGTCATACTGTCAATGTTCTGTAACGTTGCTGAAGTAATGTCTATACTATTATTACACGGTGCGGTACGGTGTAGAAGGTGGCAATGGTAATGTTTTTCGAGTTGAATATAATGAATCGCATCCTCGCTTCTACACGGGTAACCGGTGCGGTAAAACATGTTAGAAAAAATGAAAAGCGGATGCCATTGCAATACAAGATAGCTTTACGCTTTTAAGATGAGGATTTAAAGTTACTGTCTTGCCTGAGATGGACGGTTAATGCAAAGTACTTTTTAAACATTCTAACACCTTTTATTGCACCGGATGTAGCGGGGCTCATGACAATGTTAAAATACTCTGCATGCCTTTTTGTGTGTTGCGCATGCACCAACAATCGTACCATTTTTACGCACAGTAAATGGACGTAACGTAGATTGGGTCTAGTTGAATGCATACCAAAGCACGTGCCAGATTGTTCACGGGGTAAGCACCAACAGCAACGTAATGGGAATTTTTAATTCGTTTCCTTAATTTGTTACTTCCTGCTTCACTCGTTTTACGCACAAACCTTTCTCGAACGTCACGCTTATGTCGTAATAATTGATAGCATCAGTTTGTTGATTTAATCAATTGAAGATGAGCTGAAGAAAACACTAGACAAGCCGTGGAGTGGTCGCGTAATAGTACACATATAAAAATGAAGGAAATTCAATTTGTTTCTTCTTATCACTTTGAGAAGATGTATATTCGCTTTCTAGTTCTCTCTTTCTCTCTTTGATTGTAATAACATTGATTGCTTCCGTTATTGAAATTATTATTGAAAATTACTTAACAGTCGTAACAAAGCCGTAGTAACAGCTGATTAAAGTCGTATTCCTCATTGACGTGTGGTGTTTGTTAAATGGGCAATTGGTAAAATTATACTTTTGTTTTCTCTTTTCTATGCTCTATGTTCTCTCAATATGCTTGAAATGTGGTTTTAATGATATGAAATGCCACAGTTTAGTGTGTAACTCAATATCTGACCTTCACCCGACCAAGAAATTGATTCCGATAACGCAAAAAATAAAATGTCACATTTCATTTGACAAATCGACAAAACCTTGTCCCAAAATATATGTGGCACTTGCCTTGACTGGCGCAAGTTTGTCCAAAAAATACTATACACTCTTCAGATGATGCGCTGTGGTTTCACCGCATCCACAGGGTCATTCGATTCGTCCAAAAGCGATGTAGGGAAACCGCCAAGGGTTGAAGAGGAAAAGGTTTATTTATAGCTGTGTGTATCGTTTATGCGGTGCTTGTCTTTTCGTGTTAGGAAAAACCTTTCTGGCCCCGACGGGTAGGATCAGCGCGTTGCATTCGGCGTCAATCTGGCACGATGGTGGAGATGCATATGTAGCAGGGCGTTCCTCGCTGGTGTATTGAACGTAGCACCATGGTCGATCGAATGTTTTCTGCGCAGATGTAGGCGTAAGTGCATTGGCCTGGAACGAAGACCAGAGCGCCAAACACTGTTCCAATACCCTTAGCACGCACGTTCCAGTTTCTTCATTCACTGGTGTGGGAGAACTTGGTTAGGACCGGTGTTGTAGCAGGGCTGTCGTAATCAAAACACAATTTGTAGCCATACGCAAAGTGTTTCGTCTGGAGCATGCTTTCTAGGCGTTGGCTGCTCGCGTTGGCGGTAGATTAGATTGTCTTCACCGGTGTCGTTTCCACCTTTTGCTATTGGTGAAAAGGAACCTTGGAGGAAAGCATTAGTTTCGATCAAACAGCTTACAGGTGTGGTGCTAGCCTAAACATGGTGTTGTTTCGCATCATAAACATTGTTCTTGACATATATGTCGTCATTCTTGGGTCAAGATACTCCAACTCTGATTGGATTGCAATCAAAGTTACAGCATTTGGACATGCCAGTTTGTAGCATGTTTTTTCGTTTCATTTTGTTCTCTAACAACGTTTACCATTGTTTCAGCCTAAGTATTGCTAACAGTTTTAACGACATAATTTTGTAACACACGCATCATCCAATAAAATGTTCCGAACATACCAGATGAAGCAAAAGAGTGCTTTTGAATTGTCTGAACAAATCATTCGACGGGGCTGGTTTTTTTTCCCTCGGACAAACCCGCTCCACCAAACGTTAGGCGTCCGTAAACAATCAAACTTAATTAGGTTGCGGGATGCACTAATTTTAGGGTTTTATTTAGAGACACGCTTGATGTGTGTATGCGTGAAAAAGGGCAGTGTGAGAAACTCCACACAGTAATGGTTTCGAATCGTGCGTGAAGTAGGAGGTACTATATGATGCATGATAAATTATCAGATAATTATCCTAATTAGCAATAGCTCCAAGTTTATCGGCGATCTTTATTAAGATGCCCTATACAAAACCGTTTCTGGCTTAATTGTGAAGGAATAATTTTCTTTCATACCATATATTGATTTGGTGTACCACGAATTTTCAATTGTTATTGAAAAGTTATTACAAACGTGTAAATGTGCCGCCAATATAAATTTTATTATTTTACAGTGTCATGTGGTGGAAATATTAGCTCAATTATGTTCGAAATCATATGAACGGGATACATTAAGTGGAAGTGCTTGAGCATAGAGTTATAATTTATGATGATGCAAAGATAAAGAGATGGGTGTATTGTTCTTACACTTTGGGATGGCTCGTGTGTTTAAAATGCACACTAAATTATTAATAATTGCAACGAATCGTGTGATGAATACCTAAACCTATCATCATCTTGCTCGATATCCGAGCTGAAGGGATGGATGTAAGTTTCAGAAATGCAATTATGACCAATTAATAATTCAAAAGGTTAATTTTGAGGTTTCATGATGATGTGAATGAGAACGGATTGAAATGAAGCTAACAATATGAATAGATAAATATACTGTAATTTCTTGCTCCTGATGAAGACGCGTTGTAAAATATTACAGGGCATAAATTGTTTGAGATTTACATTTAAGTTGCAAAAAATACAGAAAATGTAACTAATGCATTGTGTCGTTTCCACTTAGTTCAAGAAAGCTTTATCCTCAGTACATCAGATTTGCAATGTTTCATGCTTTATGTCTAATAAACAGTTTCTTTTAAATTTCAGTTCTAAAATTTGGCTGCGAGTTTTTTATTGCCATACTTTCTGTCACTTTTCTCTCTCTCTCTCTCGCTCTTTTCTTCTTATTCATATGTATATTGTATTGATTACTTTTACTCTGAACAAATACTCTGAGAATAGCAAATGTACATGTTATAGCGGTACAAACTATTTTAGAAATAAGAATTATTTATGCTAGCAATGCATTCAGCATTAAGTCTTTGGGTTGCCTGGTTAGTTCAATTCTTTTTTCCTCCGGTAGAGTCATAAATATACATTCACTATAAACTTTGCTACAGGTCGCACTGTCAGTAGCAGACGGTACTGCCGCACATTTTCGCCTGTTTAACGCTGCCGCATTGCACTTGATTACCCTAGTTTGGATGTGATGTTGGGAATGGACTTTCCCCTTATTGGCGGATGTAAGCCCGCAGTGGTGGTTCCATTTTTTTTTTGCTGATAGCGTACAATTCCCTAGCTAAACGTTTGGGTTTACGCTGTAGGGCAACCATTTTGGCTAGACTAAATATCGTGTGTATGCTGCCATGTGGTCCATGATGTTATAAACCTGTGCTGCGGCTGTGGAAGTGGTCGATTCAAACAGAACACCCTCAAACAGTCGTTCTCCTACGCGCGAAGGGTTCGATCCTTCGTCTTGATGAAGGCACATAGGGCATTCGAGAGGTAGATATTAGGGGAAATACTATTCCATCCACGTGCTGTTTTCGCAATGGGAATTATTTTCTTGAACTTGACCCACCCCATAGCGATGGAATCACAAATTTGTTGCACCCTAATTCTTATGCCTTTGGCATAATAGAAAGATTTTCGTCGCCTTGCGTGAAATATGGAAAATATAGCTTTTCAATTCATCTGTTAGTTTGTTCGCTTCTGTACCAGTAATGGAAGCTATGTTGGCTGACAATAGCGAAAATCAGATGATCGCCGATGATCAAACACTAGGTGTTTCGTACTAAAGCAACTGATTGTGTTTCATAATTTCATAAGAAATAGTATATATTGTGTTTAAAAGATACATGTATGTTATGCAATGTGTAAAATGGCATGTATGTTGTATTATAATTACAGTTAGACGTGGAGCAGACATTCTTCTGTTGCTTATTATGGTTTACTTGCGCTTTAGCGTAGGAAGAAATGATCATCCTACACCATGCGTGCTCCTCGTTTTCAGCCATTACGATCTCTCTTCTCTGCGATGATTCACATCATTGTCATTGTGAAGTCTGATGGAACCGTGTCCACATATCTGACCTAGTCAATTTACATTCAATGACAGACTATGTAGGTTTTGCGAACTTCCTGTCGCGAAATGCATTTCATAGCGCCAATCAGTGGCATCGTGTGTTTGCGTCTACCTACGCGTTGTATGGAAGATGTATGGAATGATGTCGAAAATCAGAGAACTGTGCTGTATAGAATTTACATTTAAGTACACGTGCAGGCCATTTATTACGGGAAAAAAGCTTTCCCTACTTTTGTGTTATTTATTGGACAGGAGGTAAATCTGGATCTACTGTATTACCGTCTTGAGCAGCCGAATTTCTTTCATTATATTCGTTCTTTCATTTTCTTTTTTTTATCAATAAGTCTGTATTTCATAATTACGTTTATTGCATGATTTTCTTGTAAAATCTCACTACATATCTCAATACTTGTCTACCTATTCGACTAATATTTTCAATCTTCTACCGTACTGTACCGCGCAAGCTATCACTTTAGTAATAAGAGGTGTATGTTTCGAATTCGTAGCAAAACTTAGATCGAGATAAATGCATCACTTATTTGTCACGAATAGAAAAAAGATCGTACAGATGAAAAATATCAGTCATTCAAAAAATGCTTCTGAAATTAGCATTATCATATTCAGGGTCATAAGAACTTCTCGTTAAACTAACTCGCATCTTCCAATCGTTTTAAGTTTAGTTGGTAGTGATGTGAAAGATTCAATTGACATATTTATTGCCTTCGGTTGGGTTTGTAGCTGCCCTGACCATGGTCTTCGCGAGAATGCTACATACCATCCGGTTTCCTAAACACTTCCGATCCACGCATCCACGCGTGTGGCACAGGAATGATTATGATGATGATGTTGAAGCTGATGGTCATGATGATACCGGACGCTGTTCTAGATGTTGCTAATGCCCGTGTCGTTGCTCCGAGTGGAAGTGGTCGATTTGGAACAGCAGTGATCGAGTTTCTCAAACTCGGTGGATCGTGTCGATGGGGTAGCGGTGGTAGCAGACGACATGTTCATCATCATGTTGTAAGTGCGCTCCTTCTTGCAGAAGAACGGATAACAGATGAAACCCCAGTATGCACCGGCACCGATCAGAATGACGAACGTTACGATGGTAATGATGCCCCAGGCCGACAGCCGATGGTGTCCGGATTTAGTCGAAACGGGACTTTGCGTGGCCGATGTTCCACCTTGGCTAGGATGCAGATAGCGTGGTGTATCGTGAGGATTTCCAAGGCCAATTGGGCCGTACATCCCGGCACCACGGCGCATTCCGAGGCCACTGTTGCCGATGCTGCTCGAACTTCCCATGCTACCGTAGGTGCCGTAGTTGTACATACCACTGCCTCGAGCACCACCGCCGCCACCACCACCTCCTCCTCCGGCGGCAGCTCCGCCACCGCCAAGCATCCCTCCGCCGGCGGCGTTCATACCGCTGAGTGTGCAGAGAACAACCGTCACTGAAGACAACAGAGAAACAGGTTTTGTGATGAAGGAGAAAAAACACGTTGTATCCTCGGCCCGACCTCCCGCTGAACAGATCTCGTCTTGGACTACACCGAATACCTTTTTCGATTCAACACAAAGGATCATAATCGTGGACGATATTCGACTCACGCATGCTCTGCAGGTGAGACTCCACGCCAAGATCATGATCTCATGATGTACGAGATCGATCACCAACACACAGACACATTTGGGCGCAGTGTTTGCTGAGATCCTAACTCAAGCAAGAGGACGGCCATAAGTTCTTAATTCAGGGTATGCAAACAGCGATCCCTTCTAAGCAGGTAGCATAGCATAGCATGTTAGGTACAAGAATTATCAGTACGCTCACATGAGCGACGTATGCTAGAATGTACGACAAATATGAAGCAATACTTACGTCCACCTAAAATATATAGGTACTGTTCAGGTTTGCGCCGCGTGAATGCCATAACGGATGCACAGGAGAAAAATACTCTTCAAGAATGCGGAATCTTTTCGTGATCTGTTCACGGGAAGATCGGCGTCTTGTTCCGTTCCCTCACTGGTTGCAACGATTCGTATTCTAGCGATCTATGAACCGGTCAATTAAGACACACATGCGCACACTTCCGACACTGTGCCCTTCCGAGCAAGTTGCAAATTACTTTCCTTAGTAAGCAATTGGTTTAAGAAGCACAACGATATAGCACTTTTATGCGGGAACCTTGTTTGGGGGTCGCGCACGGCAACGACGTATTACACGAACAGTGGATTGCTCGGACAGGAAGCTACATTTGTATGCAAAGCACGACTTTTAAATAAAATAATTGAGTTGCGTGGACGTCTTTTAGAAATCACATGGAAACATGGCTTGGTTCGCAAAGTTCTTGATCAATTTCACGTTTTGATTTATTCTGCTGGTGCTGTCTCTTATGGGCAACACCGAGCGGTTGGTGGTAACACGGGCTGCTACGATCGTTGACGGCGTTTCGTTTTGGTTATTCTCAACTAAATACTTGCGGCGGCGAGTTTCCGGACGAAACTTGTTTACTTTCAATGGAATATGGTTTTCCACACTAGTTAAATTGTAATGCCCGGTGAAAACGCGTCGGTGCGATGATTTTGAGGTGAATACGAAATGAAAAACAGCACGACGGAAAAAACACGCATTGAGCGGCGCGAGACAATCGAGTAAGTGAAATAGATGATGTCGCGACAGCACTAATACAATGCTCCAGTTCGCCTGCGGTTCGCACGCAGGAGACGTTTGGTGCTCGTGCGGATAGGGGTTTGTTTACGCACACCAACGTAAGGTGCTTCAGGAGTTTGTGTGTTGGTTCAAAGAAGAGGCAAGAATGGTCGGCGAGATGTTTGCTTGAGGACAATGCTGCTTCTTTTGGAGCGCTTGCTTGTGTGCGTGTGATGCTGAGCATTCATCTGTGACGCGAGTAAGCGAGAAGCAAATACTTCGTAAGCGAGGTGGGTAGAAGAGATGGGAAGAAATTATGTTGTTTGCTTTGAAAGCGAAAGAGTGCGATGGAAACTTGTTCTTGTCAAGGCTGCATAGAATGGGTCGGAAAGAGAAATATGAGCTAAGAACGGCAAAAATGCACTTCTTACGCGAGGAAAGGGAAAGCAGGGACGCCAGCCGTAGTATTGGTGTGATGCAGATTATGGTGCCCTTGTGTTTTTAAACCCTCCGGTGGTAATTCCTTGAGTGGTATGACAATACAATTGTTTTAGTACTGAAATGATGGTTCTCTTTATTGACGATCACTGCAGTGATCCATGGATCGCATGGGTCAGAGAAAAGAAAAAAAAACATTTTCAATAACGATGCGAGGTGGTTAACAAGAAATTACTACAATAGTTGTAACAATAATTTGTCCTGAAATACAGTTGCGTGATTTTTTTTATATTTCAAACATTTCAAATATTGTTATTTGTTAATTGATCTTTTGAATCAAAATCTAAATGACATCATGCTCAAGAATGTGGCACATTGGTTATTCCATCGTTAACTGATTGCGGTTGATTTGGTCTGTATATCTATGACGAATCACGCCGACACCAATTGACGCTAATGCGCCACAATCGACAAAATATACGACAAGATTGTAATGGATGTTAAACGTTTTATTAATTTTCGCCATTGCTGACCAATGCAGCGTTATTGTGTACAGTTGTAACAGTTTTGTTTCCATGTTTATTTGAATATTTGTTGTTTTATTCGTTGTAAAAAGTTGTATGTTGTATGCTTCTGGTTCCTTAATTTTTTCATGGTTATGCATTACAGATCTTTCGAGGAACCGATTCTGCGAACTTCCAGAAGACATCACATGCCTCGCATTTCTAGAACGGCTTCTGGTATATCACAACACCATTCGTTCTGTACCGGAAACAATACGCGGGCTGCACTCTCTAACGTATCTAGATCTAAGGTAAATAGTTTCAATGAAATAAGAATGAATGAGTTGATTGTCCTTTGTTGCACTCAGTATTCCGAACAGTTCGTTATGGTATAACAACTTTGCTGTCATTGCATTTCATTGCAGTAATTGGTTTAAATGCATCAATGTGTTTAATGCTTCGTTTATCTCGTACTTTCAGAAACAATCAGCTATCAGTGTTGCCGCGAGAAATCTGTGCTCTGCCTCTGCAGGTTTTGCTTGTGTCCAACAATCGACTTGCTACGTTACCCGACGAGCTCGGCCGAATGGAAAAGCTGACGGAGCTCGATGCGGCCTGCAATCAGATAACACATCTTCCAGCACGAATGGGCGATCTCCGTAGTATGCGTTCGCTAAATTTGCGCAGTAATCAATTGGTATACCTGCCTCGTGATCTCACCTGTCTGCAGTTGGCATTTTTGGACATTAGTAGTAACAAAATTGCCACCTTGCCGGTGGAACTTAGGCATATGAGTTCGCTGGTGGACTTGGAGCTTTCGAATAACCCTCTCACTTCTCCTCCTGCCAGCGTAAGTTTGCATAAACAAATATACAGAGAATTCTAGGAACCTAGGAACCAGAAGTACGTGTTAATAATGTTACACTTTCTGCATTTTCTACAGCTCTGTGTTCGTGGGTTGGTCCATGTCTTCAAATATTTAGAAACTATAGCTTCACGGGAGGAAAAAACGAAAACGGGTATAGATGGCCATGCTACATTAAGGCGTACGGCGCTTTCAGCAAAGAATTCCGGTAGTTGTTTGCTGGACAATCAACAGCGGAATCGTAGAGCTCATGTCGATTCAGGATACTGCACAAGTGATGGTGGTTTTGAGGGTAAGCGACGAAGACACGATGCAGATAAGCACTATTCCGCCACTTCGTCATCGGAATGGCTCCCAAATCTGTTGCATTCGATTATGCCATGTAATGGTAGTAACTGTAACGCAGCTTTTAATCCATTCTCAGGTGGGCAACAGACAGCTTTGTTAAACCATGGCATTGGAGGATGCACAAACGATGGTACTCTTGATAGTGTTGCTAGATCCGCTACTGGCGGTGGTGACATATGTTGGGAGGAAGAATTTCGAAAGAACAGCGCTCTTCAGGAACAACATCTCCCCGACCGTAAGGAAATATCGAATAACAATAGGTACGTTAATTCCAGGATTTTGTATACAAACAAATTTAAACTAGAGTATGGCAATTAAAAATATTTATTTTTGTTCACTTCTTTCAGTAACGATGTATCTCCCGAAGGGGACATTACACCTGATGGCACAAAAACGGATGACAAAGGCCGCACTCTGTCCAACTATCAAACGTATCGAGAATACAAAGAAGCCTTGCGTCAACAGCGTAATTTTGACTCGGTTTATCGATGTAAAGATCAACCACTGACGCCGGACAGTGCTGGATCGGCAACGGATTCGCCGGTTAGCAACGTTTCACCGTATACAAAATCCATCTCATCGTCCTCCGTTTATAGCAGCAGCAGCCAAAGTTCTCCCGTCTCACCACATCACGCGATTGGTGTACAAAAGTTAAACCAAATCAATGCAAACCCGAGTGTTGCCGGTGGTCGTTCCAGTCCGCTTTTATCACCAAACCGTAATGGGGGGCAGGCGCCCACTATGGACGAAAACCCTAGCGGTAGTACCGGTGGTACACCCAACAAACGCCCGGTACAAAAGGTCATACCATCTCGCAACGTTAGCTCATCACATCATAATCAATCGCCAACACATTTGAATGGAAATTCAACAAGCACTGCAAATGGCAAAATACCTCTCGCGAATGGTGCCGGAAAGGTATCCTTGGCTTCGCCAAATGGAACGAGCAACAGTGAATATGCTTATGTTAAACCCAATAGTCCGTGCAAGACTGCGAGTGGAATTTTAACACACAACAACGTACCTCCGTCGTCCATACCAAAACCTATGGCACCGAATGGCGGGGGATTAAACTCACCGGTGATAGCTGGTGGCAGTCACAAGCCACTGACGGCGACTGTAGGCTACGTAAATAATGCCAAGCCAGGACAGAAAACGAATAAGTAAGTGTATTAAAGCCACGCACTGGGGGAAATATTTTATTAGTCTGAATTTAAAATAACTATTTAATACTTTAGGACTGTCTCATGGAACCGCGACGTGCCTACAGAAAAGTTGAGTTTTACAATGCGCCGAGAATTTGACAAGCAGAAGGAAGAAACCGAACTTATTGAGCAATTGCGTCAGATTATAGAAACTCGCTTAAAAATGTCACTACCTGAAGACATTGCACCAGCGTTGATGGATGGCGTCGTACTATGTCATCTTGCCAATCATGTCCGACCGCGCTCAGTTGGTAGCATTCATGTACCATCCTCAGCGGTGGTA
>JXXA01005752.1:0-11913 GCA_000956255.1 Anopheles punctulatus | reverse complement strand
CTAAACAAATGAAAATGTGCTAATGATTTTTTGCCAATAAATCTAAATTATAAAGAAAAACATGTTTAGAAATCTTACATGAAAAATTAACACATAAACGGAAGGGGAATGTTTTTTTATAAAACAAATTTATTGAATAGAAAAAGAAACCCAAAATGAAATTCAAATATGTATAACAACTACAGCAACTGTGTATTTGGAAATAATTTATCAAAAAGTAACATTCATAATTGTAACAAATTTGTAACACATAGAAAGCAAAATGTCAAATAGAGAAAAATAAAATTGCTGATGTCAAATAATATGAAATAGAAAATTAGGGAAAAAATTACTCTAAATCATTTAATCATGGAACTTAATTGTTTAAGTTGAAGCTAAGCAAGTAGAACATAAAATAAAAATTTTACAACAAACCGTCTAAAACGATGAAAAAATGAACATTATTTAAAAAGATAAATTGAAAGCACACAATTAATATCCAATACTTTGATTATTAATAGTAATGATCAGAGTTTTTGTTTACCGTTTTTAATTTCCCCTTATGTTCTTCGATTTCCCAATAGTAATATAATAGAAATTGAATGGAGATTGAAAAAATATAAATATATGAGCATCGTTCCAACACCTCCAACTTCGTTCCGGGAACGATGCGAATTCTTACTAAACATATCTCCAATGTGATCAAAGTCACCATTCACCGATAAAGCCCTCGTCGTTTCACCGTCTAGCCACATAGGACAACGAATCAGGACGACAAAGAAGCAAGCTAAACAAAAAAAAAAACAAACAAAATCGACCACCTCTTTCGGTGGCGGCCAGGAAACGGCAAACCATCGTTCGCCACCAGCGAGTGGCTGTGAAAAGGTGAGTAAACTAATAAAATTTCACCCAAATGGATTCTGTCTGGGCGTTCGGCTACCGACCCGGCGTGTTACAACCATCCCAAGTCCTCGCTTCCCAAGTCCTCACTCCCCATCTAAAACGCCACCCAATGGAGCTTGCAGCAAGAAGCAAACCAAGGACTCAACTCGAGAGGGAGAGGATTACCAGTGCACGAGGAACACTTCTTCCACGTGCCCGAGGATGAACTCCGGTGCGAGCCGCATTACAAGTTTTGTCAGTAACATCAATCCGGATGTTAAGTGAATGGGACTGCTAGAAGTGCGGATTGTGAATGGCGAGAAAATGGTACGAGCAACGGGAACGGAAGCCAGTCAATCGGTTGTAAATTACTTTGCAACTTTATTACTTTTCAACGTTTTCCGTCGTGGTAGACCAATGCAATTGTCGAGACATTTGTTTCACAACAACAACAACAACAGCTTCTATTCTAAACGTAACGTCAACTTCATATCTACAAAAAGCATATTTGTTTACACTTTGAAGCTTTGTTGAATTAAGTAATTAATTTAAATTTTAAAATTAAAGCTCCCATCATTAGCGATAGCGTTAATTCGAAAATTTGACGTGTTGAAAATTTGATTTAATGATCGAATGAAAATGAACATAAAATTTTGGGTTCTGTCTTTGGAAGTTTAATTTTTTTAAATTGTATTTTTGTAAATCATAAAAATTCTACAAATCTAGCAACTTTAATGAGATTTGATTTTAAAGACTGGAATGGGAAAAAACACATATCATAAAAGAGGAACGGCGTGAAATATAAAAAAGGAATGGCGTTTGTGAATTCATCAAAACTGTTATTGTATTTAAAAAAAAAACAAATGGTCCTATAGTTATGTTCATTACTGTATTATTTGGAAGTATTATTCAATCATAACTGAAGTTAGCATCGCCCAGACCAAATCTGATGGACAGTAGTATACTTTATCAAAAACCTATCTATTTTTTGCCATTTGTTCATAGTTCCATTTTCATCTAGAGGCTTTCTGTGATAGTCAACTTTAAATTCCGAAGCATTAAGTTTTCCATTTAAAATATTCAATTTATTTATGTCTGTTCTATTCTCTAACGCGATCGGACTGTGTAATCAGTCCTCTTCCATCCTTCCGTTTTGCTTTATCAAGCTTATTTCATCAGTGACAAAGGAGAAGATAAAAAAGCACTGCAACCGGGTGCATAATAAGCAAACAATCTCAGTTCCCTGCGAATCGCGCAACCGAAAATGCAAATTCACACACATCGCTTTGTTGTGCTTTTCGCGTTTGCCGGTTTTGTTTTACTTTTCCTTTTCTTTGCCCGGGCTAGCGGGGAAAAAAGCAACAACAACAAAAATCGCACCGCAAAAACGAAACAAAACAACAGCGCGAAAGGAATCACAAACAAAAAAAAACTCCCAGCTAAGCGCCACCCATTACCATCCCACCCCGTACGGGTTGGCCCGTCTGGTGGCCTTTGTCTGCATGTCGCGGCGCTGCTGACATAATGCGCGAATTACACCCTCCCCCCTCTCCTCCCACCATCCTTTTCCTTCCCCTCCTTCACCCCTTTCATCATCATGCCGCTTTCGCCGCACGTCACACAACGTTTGTTTTTGATCGTATTTTCTTTTGGGCACCGGGCCAACGGGGCCAACAAACTGTGCCGATGTGCCTCCCACCGCTCCCACCCAAGCGTGAGGCGCGGGCCTACCGCGTGCCCCGATCAATACCGGTGTGCGGTGCTGACCGTGAAAAAAAAACCGTCACTTCGATGTTCCTTTGGCCTCCGTTTTTGGCTGCCGTTGCCAAAAAAAAACCAGGCGGCAACGGCAATGCCGGCAATGTGGGAGGAGAAGTAAAGGAGAAAGAGCCAAATGGTTTTGAACGTGAAAAAAAGCATTAACCTTTGCCTTGTGGCTCGAATTTCGATGCGTTCGCTTTTGGGGTGCATGTGTTTCTTTTCGTTCGTCTCTATCTCTCTCTTTCTCTCGTTTTGTTTGGAACCACCGTGTTTCCGTAAAAGCCCTTCATCACTTTATTCAGATTTTTATGGTGTTGTCTCTTATTGCGTTACCTCACATCGAATCTGATCATTACTTCGTATCATCACAGTAACGTTGCAATATGGATAACGATAATCCGTGCCGGTAAAAATGTAGGCCTGAAAGCGGGGATTTACATATTTCTATAATTATTTCATGTGTCGTTTGGTGAGGATCACGGGGTTGGGCTTAAAAACATGTTAATATTCGCTCATTACACATTGCTACCGGACTTGTTTGTCTATTTTTTTTCAAACCAAGAACAAATAATTTATTAAATTCATCCATTCATAACATTTTTCATACAAATGATCAGAAATTGATTTAAAAAATCACCATAATATGTTATAGTTCTCCACGTGTATCATAATTTTTTATTGCTTATAAAAATGGCTACATTCAACATGCAATTTGATTTCAATTCGCAGGACAGTTCGAAAATATTGCGTCTGTATGCGTCTGTGACATAAATATTCTCTTGAATTTTGGGGGAAAGTACTTGGCATAAATAATCCATGGTCGAATCCATAGTCACTAGTTGATTACCAATTTTCCTTCGAGGATTACTGTTTTCAGCACACTAATTTTCCGGTCTTTCCTTATTTTTACCAAGTCTTTTTACAATTCACTGCAGCTGCATTTTATTCAAATTCAAACTGCTGTTTGGGTTGCTGCAAGAACACATGAATCTTACTTTTCACATGTAGGTGGCGCTCTTAAGCAACAACCGCGCCGTCTAACGGACGGTATGAAAAGCTCCCTCTCGCTAGTGCTAAAGTGGAAGTCGCTGAATTTCGTTCAAATTGCTTTAATCACTTAATTAACATCTCAAGAAAACGCAAATATTGTAAAAGTTGTAATGTATATTATCGGTTAAAGGTCCTTTTAAAAGCGAAATCCGCACAATCGTCTCACGAATAAAATTTCTACAATTGCACCAATTTCAATGTTTCTTTTACCTTCCTATCTGCGTAATGTTCCTTTAATCGAAAGACCAAACGAATTTAAAGTGTATACTGTAGTGTCTGACGGTAAAATATACATGTACGTATTAAGCTAGATTCAGCCTCAACCTCGAGGAGCACAGCGCCCGGCAGAGCCTGTTTGTTGCATAGAGTAGTTGTTCCAACAGATTATTGTACGTAATACGAGAGCAAATAAATACAAAAAAAAAGTTAATTTAAAAAACGCATTACAAACATAGAGAACATTAGAGTTAAAGCGTGTAGTTTCTCCTGTGTGCTGATTTGTACGGAATGATGTTATGGTGTGTAAGACAACAGAAGCTGCCAAGGTATGATTACAGCCACCGCCCTTCAAGCTACGTCCACATGTACGTCGGCATGATGCCTTCTTTGCTCGTATTTGGCGGTGTAAGTATCTCGTTGCAAAGAAACTTCAGCGGCAGATCGACTAGATAGCCCTCGATGCGTGCGATCGCCTGCTGTATCCCTTCCGGATTCGACTGCAGCAGGCTCTTGTCCTCGAGAAACTTTTTCATCATCGCAAACGACTGCACGTTGTCGGACGGGATGCAGTGGAACACTTCGTCGTAGATCAGCGTGTTGCGCCGTGACGTCCGCCGCCAGACGTCATTCCAGAAGGTGGAAATCACCGGGTCGGTTACGTCGATCGGTTCCCGCTTCGGATCCGGTTCCAGCAGGCCGAGATGCTCGCGGAACAAGAACTTACGCAGCTTGCCCGCAAACACACCGCATGGGTACGATTCACCGTTCATCCGTCCCTCCTCGAACGACTCGTCCTGTGAGGGTTCATAATACAACTATCGTGAGAGAAAGATCGTGTTGGAAAAAAGCATTTCTTACCGTTATCAGAACGCAAACTTCCGAATCACGCTTGCCGAGCAGCGAACGATCGTTGATGTTGGCCGAACCACAAATGACTACCTTGTCGTCGGCGATCAGCAGCTTCGAGTGTACATAAATAAGTTCCGTCACGGGCAACCCGTTCAGTGTGGAGTTTGTTCGCAGACTGTGGAACGAGATGTAATCACCCGGTTTCTCGATACCAGCGGCGCGTAGTCTCGACAGAAGTGATGATTTGCCTCTGTTTAGGAAACGAACAAGCGAATTAGAAGCGATCGAGAACGGTGGGTCTGCTGATTGCCACAAACTCTACCTCGAAATGGACGCATAGTTCCAGTGCGTGATCGCTCGCAGCGAGATTCCCGAGGACCCACCGACATCACCCTCGAAGCCCGGCAGCAACGGCATCACCACGTACACCCGGAACATCTTCTTCTCCCGGTGAGCGCGCACGATCCGCTTGAACAGGTACTCCGAGATCTGGTTCTTCACCACACTGTTGCCCAGCTCCATGCTGATGAAGAACTGGTTCTCGATGTAGATGTAGTGCTGCGCCTTCGAGATCGTCTGGACGTACGCCTCGTGAATGCTCTGCTCCACGTAGTCCGGCTCGATGAAGCCACAGTTCCAGCTGGACGCACTGCGCAGCACCTGGCACGTGACGTGGTGCAGCGGCACGTTCAGGAACTTGCTGTCGATGCGGATGTCATTGTAGCTCTTTGGCAGCAGGTACGGGTAGTTGGCATTTTCGCGGCACTTCTCCAGCTTCACCGCGTTCCAGCGTTCGATGAAGTGTCGGGCAACGTCGCGTGCAGCCTGCCCCAGCACGACCGTGGCTATGTCATGCCACGGCATGCGCACCGTTGACGTCCTATCGACCAAGTCTGAAACATAGAAGAGGTATATGTAGAGATAGCAGGTCGTAAGTTTATCGTTACAGGAACAAAAATCATCAATAATCTTCAGACTTTTTCCCCGCCATTTGCCCAGTGTTTTACCCATCTAAGAACAAATGTCCACGAATGTTAGGTACAAATGAAAAAAAGACATGATGGGCTCATGGAAAGATATCGCAAAGCAGATCTTCGTCAGGTCAAATATTTTCCCACAAGGACACGTCAAATCCTATGCCTATTCTCACTACTTGTTTACCAGGCTAGCAGGTAGAGGAGAATTATGTAAAATTAGGAATCTCCTGTCAGTAAAAATGTACTCTTACGGTCCAGTTTCATACTCACCTACATAAGGCATATCGAGGTTGTTGAAATCTTTAACGATGAAATTAATGTAATCCTTCCCAATCCACAGCTTCGCCTGCCCATCCAGCTCGAAGATGGGTGCGTTTTTGAACGGCTGTGGACTAAGAATTTCCGCCTTTTCCGCGCCACCGTAAAACTGCTTCTTGCGGCGCTCCTCCTCGGAAAGGAAGCTAGGACTGCCGACGTTACTCTTCACCCCGCCCGCACCACCGGTGGGCGTGAGTGCGTCCATGCCGTACGGATGCTCCGGATGTTCCGACAGAGTGATCCGATTCTTCAGATCCCGGCCCATATCCTTGATTTTACCCATAATGTTTCGGCGCTCCATTTCCGGTGTGTTTTGCTTGATGTTTTCCGGCAGTTCCTCGCGTTCTTCGGCGGGGAGTTGCTGCTCGCCAAGCGCTTGGGCAGCCGCCAGGAGCAGTTTACTCGGTCGTTCACGCGTTGCGGCTGGCGAGTCCGGTTTCGCTACCGGTTTGCTTTGTTTCCCATTAGCAGCGCCATCTTTCGGTGGTTCACTCGCAGAAGTGTCGTGCCGCTGGGCAGGGGGAGCCTGCCGATCCACAGCCGTTGCTATGGCAATGTTTTTGCTTGATTTGAGCAAGTTCGCGACCGACCCGTTCTCATCCAGCTCGACGACCGTGGACGGTTTGCGGGTGGTAGTGTTGTTGGCGGAGCTGCTTGTCGAGGACGAGATGCTGCCAAGATCGGTCAGACGATGCTGATAATCATCCCACCGCCCGTAGCACAGATCGATGCCACCGACGAAGGCGTACGTTTGATCGACGATAACGAGCTTCTCGTGATGGGCCCAGAACAGAATGCCGGCCCGAGCATGATCCGGATGTCGGAGAACCTGAAAACGCGACAGAATGCATTACGTTTCACTCCAGCGCCACGGAAGAATCTAACGAACGCGATCCTAACCTTAATGTTTTCATGCTGCTCGACCAGCTTCGACTTGCTGTAGTAGCTGTTTATGCCCAACGCAAAGTCCAGCTCTTTGAACAGCAGCACAAAGATCTTGATGCCCTGTTCCGCTTTCCGCTTCAGGATCTTGTCCAACCGCCAGTAGTCACCGTCGATCGCCGGTCGCTTCATGTAGATCTCCGGACTGAGCATCCAGTCGGTGATGAAGATTTCCTCCGTCGCGCCCTCGAGTGCATCGGCCACCGCGCTCATGTACCCGGCACCGTCCACAAACCAGCCCGCCTGCACCCCCGACCGCGACGGCGCAAACGATTGGTGCGGATTCGGAAGCGTAAAATCCCGTGCACCCTCGTTCGCCACCCGCTTCATGTGCGTCATCCAGTCTTTGGCCATGCGGCGCGTCGGATACTTGATCACGAGGTACCGCGAGTTGGTCGAAATCTGCAGCCCGTTCCGCATGCCAGTACTGTACATCCCCGACGATATGTCAAAGCCCTGATCGAACAGCACGACGCACCGCAGCACCCCGTCCTTCGGCCGGTAGTACCCGAAGCAGGTTTCCTTCACGAAAAACCACCGATTGCGCCACTTGCTCCAGAGCACATCCGTGCAGAAGTAGCTGCACCGTACGCAGCACCCGCCACCGAAGCATCCACAGAAGTTGCATCCCGATTGGCCGGGCCGCGTCGATCCGGTGCGCTTCTTGATCGGTCCCTCCTTACCCTTCTCGCCCAGCGCCGATATGAACGAAACGTGAGAAACTTCCAGGAAGTTTATCTAACAAAGGGGTAGCAGAAGACGCGTTAGCACTCAATGCACTCCACTCGGAAATGACATCCGAAACGAAACGATTCTTACCGTTCCGTGGAAGTTGCGATACAGCGAAATGTTCAGCAGATTGTACAAGTACTCCTCCAACTGCTTTATCCTCTGTGGAATCGCATCGAACGATACGAGCGAGTCCGGTTTCAGAGGAAACCGAGGCAGTGCGCTCTTCTTCAGCTTCTTCGTCGGTTTTCCGAGCTTCTGCTGCATAGCCGGCTAAAACGCGATAGAGAAAACGACACAGTTGTAGCGAACGGAAAACGTACTTGAAGCCGAATACCGGACGTCCTGCTTACCGACGCGGTAGCCTGATGTACGGTGTGCATATTCCGGAAGCT
Organism: Anopheles punctulatus; assembly: GCA_000956255.1. Taxonomy (NCBI): domain Eukaryota; kingdom Metazoa; phylum Arthropoda; class Insecta; order Diptera; family Culicidae; genus Anopheles; species Anopheles punctulatus. Next base: position 3,812 of record JXXA01005752.1, on the reverse strand, counting down.
ATCTCTCCGTTCTTTGTGGCTTTTAGTGGGGAACGGAATGTGCAGCGAGGCCCGGTACGTCGTCAGCTGTTGGTGCAGGTTCCGGAAGTGATTGTAGCGTTTCTGGATCGTCCAAGAAAAGGGCCCATGAGTGAGCTTAACTGTGTATCTGAAATCAGAACAAGGGTAAGCTATAGTGGCACCAGCAGCTGCGGAAGTTGTCCAAACCGTGTACTTACAGGTTAGGATTGAGCACGTGCGACGTCAGGCTGCGCTCGTAGTCAATGATCTCCACGATGATCTCCAGACCCGGTATGAAGATGTGGCGTCGCATCGAGTCGAACTTCACCGGCGGATTGTACACGTAGCTGTACGGGATCTCGGACGCCGGGTTGACGCTGTCCGCGTCGCTCTCGCGTATCACCAGCACCGGATTGTTGCCTCCGATCGAGAGGTACGTGACCGAGTCCGGTGCGTCCAGGTTTTCGTCGTACTCCTCCGGCTCGCTGCGGATCGAGTAGCAGGCGAGGCTGGCATCGTGATGTCCTCCACCGCCGCCCGGCCCTCCGCCACCCGCTCCATCGCCGCTCCCGGTGTGACAACCCGGCGGCTCTAGCCGCCCGGTCGCATCCGATGGCGTGCCCGTGTCATCGCAGTGCAGTGCCGGATTGGAGGTGCCAATTTCGCTCATCGACATCTGATCTATGCAACAGAGTAAGACAAGAGAGAGCAGCGGAAACGCGGTTTGCTTAACATCTTGCAATCATCCATTATTCTGTGAGTGCCGATACGTTATCAGTGCACTGATAAACCAGATCGGCGAAGTAGCGAACGATAAATGCGCACTGCTTGCGCGAAATCACTATCGACGAAGTCGTTCGCTGTGAGCACTTTTCCTACGGTAACCATAGCAACAACAAACCGATTTAAATCGGCCACCGTGCAGATAGAAGAAATATCTAGCAATTTATCACTGTCGTACGTACTGGTGCATCACCCATCTTTCTCCGATTCATTTCCCAGCTCAATCTCCACGAAAAAAGGTCTCCACACAAACGCTCATCTATTAGTACACACGGTTCAAAGTAGTATCGTATCGGTTCACTACACCATTACAGTGGCTGACCGATTTTAGCACGCTGCACACTTAACTCGGCTGGTGCGATATTCCAATAACTACGTAAATGTACAATAATGATCACTGACAAAGCTTGAACCATCTTACCAACAATCAGCAGTTTTAGTTCTTCCGACATATTGTAGATGATCCAAAAAAAAAAAAACACACACACACAAGACAGAAATGAAACTGGAAATTTCTCGTCCACAGTTCACTCGCTTCACATCGTTCGGGAAGAATTTTAGCAACACACTAACCCGTAATACACCGTGCGGTCTACTGTTATCCCTCGGCTCCACACACCGCCACCCAATGAATCAGCTTCACAAACAGCCCTTATCTCCCACGCTTAGACCACATTATCGGCCACTGCTCGTCTCGTCCACCGCGGGACTTTACGACCCGATCGAAAGCCGCACAAAAAGAGGCAGAAATGTTGCATAAATACGGAAGGCATAAAACTTATAGCATCCGGTCTCACCCAACACACAGATGGCCACAGTTTTGCACTTGTTTATCACTGTTATCACCTGGTTTCAAACCGTGCCCGAGTTTGGGCGATCTTTGAAGGGGGGTTTTTTTAGGGTTTTTAGTACAACGCTTCTCCATCGACGGGGTGATCGTGATAAGAGATACCATCACATCGCACACAGTTGTCGCTATCGAATTGGTGGGGTAGACGAGCGAGACAGGAGACCACACCACCCTCAAACGGAGGGGGTTGGTTGGGCTGTTGATATCAGCCCGATTAGATACCTGGGCCCTTATACGTGCACCAAACCGCTGGTAGAACAGAGACACACAAACAACCTACAACTGTGGACGGTGATCTTGAAAGCTGCCTTCCGTTGACGTTGAGTTACTAAAGTGAGCGTTAAAATAACAATTCATACAAATCACAAATGCACTCTACCGAGGATATCGATGCGTAGTAACTAGTGTCATCCCGAGCGAAAAAAAACACCGGAACAAAACACTGACACCTACCGATATCACGCAGGAGCAGCGATATGCTGCGGTGGATGGTTCTCCGCTTGAAGTTCGCATCCATCGTTATTGTCGCAATTGATGTCTAAACGTCCGATCTACCGCACTTCCCCAGCACGGACGACGCACTTTAAGATATATGACTATGCGACAGCCCAAACCCGGACGATGCCGGGTACGTTCTGCCGGGAGATCTACTCCACCCGTGGCAATAAACGGGCAATACCGGACGTCAGCACGCGGCCGACGACGGAAGGTTGCGAACGCGTACGATCGCACCGGCAGCCAAAATAATACTACCCCTTTACGGAGAGCGCACGCAACAGGTGTGTGCAGAGACGGGCGCGCTGATAAGGCACGGCCCAGTAGCCCAGTCATCAGCCGCGAACCGCGACGCCCTGCCACTATTAAGTCACCGTGGATGCGCATTCCCCGCCCGGCCGCTTATCACAATAATGGCGACCATTTTTTTTCCGTGGCTTCGCGGAAAGAACGAAGCAACGTGCGCAACAAGAACGCACGTGTGTGCGCTCTCCAAGCCAAGAACTGCACGACATTCGGCGAAAAAGGACGCCTAAAAGTTCACGCTCCACTGGCGGCAAAAGCAATAGCCTCAACCGGTGGTGTGCTAATTTTTATTTTGCGTCTTCTTCCAGAAATCCTACAAACCGTGATACAAAAATCAAACGTCCGCGTTTCCACGATACCGTGGTGCGTATATGTGTGTGACCCAATTTAGTTCAAGGACAGTGGCGCGCGTGGTGTAGTCAAACTTCGTCACTCACTGTCGGCTTTGGCGCGGGAGCCGGCATTGCTTTTACCTTCGCAAACTAGTTCAAAATTGCCACCACTGATTACGAACGGAGAAGTTTGTGTTTGAAGAGGTATGCACTAAAACGTCTGCGAATGGTTCCATTCATTTGGAGTTTGATATCTTTCTCCGTGGTCGTGTGCGCTGCAACGAGACATTCAAGTAGAGACACTTCAGGCATAAACAAACGTTGTTATGGACTTTTGCTCGACTCAGTAGTAGTAGGCGGCGTTTATTGGTTTACGGCTTTTTTTCATCCATTTCATGAACATTTCCCACAATCGCTGCAAATTGTACCATTCCATCTGAAATATTTCGTACCTAATATTGAACGGGGTGATGTGTACAAATCGATACAATTTCGTCAGTTAAAAAGTATTCAACCTTATCATTACTTATTGCGTCAGTAAAAGTATTCAACCAGTGCTGCCGGTCTGAATCGCGTGACCGTGCTGCCAGCAAGAGCTGTTGAATAAACCTCTTCCAACACCTGTCACCGAACCCGATCCAATCTAAGTAGTTAAGTTTGTTAGTCAGTTAAAAAATAGTCCTTTAGCAACGCAGTCATGCTCCGAACAGCTGAAATAACTACTGAATAAACCCATTCGAATATAATAACACCTTTTCGACAGCGTTTGCCTCCATATTCTATTAATCAAACAGGAGTCGGTACGACAGTTGACACTTTCGGAGTAGTGTCAGAAAATACGAAATTCACCAGTAACAGTTTCAGCTTTTTGAATCATGTCCTTTGAAGCGTTCGAAACCAAAAACACAAGGTTACTGCTCTTCAACGATGTCCATAGAAGTTGTATATCTTGGTAACTAGTTTCCTTTAAGCTTTCTACAACAATAAGTCTTCGATAGTCGCTTTTCGACGAAGTAACTAGTTCTTTTTATGTTTTCTCCAAAACC
>JXXA01005750.1:0-10836 GCA_000956255.1 Anopheles punctulatus | reverse complement strand
AGAGAGAAAGGCATTTTAAACTATTGGCAAACTCGTTCGAAAATATGTGTACGAATAACTTTTTATGCCGCTTCATAAACGTAAATTGTTGCAATCGGTTTTTGCAATGGAACGTTTGTGGAGCATTTTTTGCAAGATCTCATTTTCTGCTGTTTAAAAATCATGATTGTGGGTCTCCTCTTCATGATCTGGTATTACTCTCAAATAAATTGTCTTACTCTCAATATAATCTTATTCTCCATATTTTTTTTCTTACATTGACTTAACAGATCTAATGACGAAGGCGGCCGCTCATTGACGCAGTACAGCAGCTGAAGGTTGTAGAATCGTTTCTCCTCTCCACTAGTGTGTCAGTATCCGGTCGGGATGTCGATGAAGGAATGGATCTACCGGTTGCAGCCGGTGCAGCTGTACATAGTGCTCGCCCTGTCCAGTGTCTACTTCATGGTGCAACTGTTCCTGAGCCACGTCTCGCACTCGCAAGTGCTGCTCGTTGCCTCCTACCATATGCTCTGCAACATCATTGCCCTAACCGGCTGCATACTAACGATAAAGGTGAGTCTAACGCACGTGAAGATGTGTATTTCTGCGGGACATTTGATTACTAACCCGTTTGTCACACTGACGGCCGATTTGCGGTCGTTCGATTATGGCATTATTGGCACTTGAAACAGCTTATTAAAATTACGATCGAACATAGCGCGATAAGACTTCGGGCCGGGCGATGCATTCGCCAACGAAGACAGATGCAATCGATTTTACCTTGGGCCTATGGGCGGAATAATTGATGTGGTCCAATTGGAACCAGTTCCCCCGTGCGTGGCATTTGCATCAGCTACTATCGACTGCTCAGTGCAAGCACAAAGTACTTCGCTTGCAAGCAAAACACAAAAAAAGCAAACACAAACTATTCTCCTCCCAATCCAAACGGGCTGAGGTAGCAAGGTCCGCAAGGGTAGTTAGCGCATCGGGTGCCCTCCCTGCGCCCCTGGAGCAGGCAAATTACAGGCTGACTTTCGCTTTCGGTACCGATGAATGTGCAGCATTGTGGTGGTCGCGAAGCGCGCTGACGCGACGCGTGGCATTTGTTTGCGTTTGTCGACTCATAATTAACCACGCGGGCCGTTTTTTTTTCGCCAATGAAAATGCCAATCAGTTTTCATTCCACCTCTTCGTGCCGGGGTGCATTTGTGCGTACGGTTCCATCTCACTATCTCTATTATGATGGTGTATGCTTGGAACTCCCCACTCACTCACCCATCCCCCTCGAAATAGGCAGTCGAAACGACTGGTGCCACTGGTGCGATAGAAAAATTAATGCGCCCATTATCAGCGAGGTTGCTATTGTTTCGCTTATCACTCACAAACCTATTTCTTTGCTAGCACAACAAGAGCAAAACAAGAGCATGGCCACCGCGTTAGCCGAAGCGGTTAGCGAAGTGAGGCGAAAACGGTGGGCATTACTGCGCATATTGCTTAACTCACGCGCCGCCGGTTAGAATGTTGGCAATGGAGAGTGCATCGTTTCGTTGCATTTTATTTTATTCGATTTTATGGATTACAATGTTTCGTTATTATTTCTCTCTCTTTCTTTGTGTTATAACCACGTTGCGTACGCAGTAGTGGTTTTAATGGAGATTTTACGAGCAATTCTTCCATCGCTCTGAAATATGTTTCAGATCAAGATTTTTTTAAAATAAATTATTGTTACATGAAAAAACGATAAAATATGGCAAACGCGTGAATATAGAATAAAACTTTCATGGTCGAAAATGCAGCATTAAATTTAGCATGCAGCAGTAAATGTTGTTCGATGTGATAAAAATAGATTTTATGTCTTTTTCTTTTATACAGTTAGTGAGCGTTTGATTTTTTTTCGCGTTTGCATTGGATTTGAAATCTAAAAATAAGTGTTTTGTTATTACCAACTTAGCATTCGTTCGAATAGAATTGTTTTATTCGGCCTTGTTAACAAATAAAACCAACTTTTAAATGCTATTCGAAGAATGTTTATTTGGTTCATTGATTATTATGTCGCAGATAATAGTTCCAAGTTAGCTTTTAGTCAATTGAAAATGTGCGAGATGATTACGTTCTTTAGCACGAATATATTTTATTCTTAGCTGGTACTAAAATTGTTATAAAACCAATTAGATCACTTTCAGGATAAAATTAGATAAAAGGATTTTTAGAGCTAGACATCACATGCTATAAATTTAATTGATAAATTTACTTAATTATACTTTTATCGAGGTAGCTCAATATATTATAGTCGTTTTATTATACTTTATAATTCTATATAATGTATATTTTATACTTCCTAGTAAGATAGTAAGAAAAGTAAGATTTAGTACAATTCTTTTTGTTTTAATAAAAACATTTAATTATTTTAACCTTTACTTTACATAAATGATACTTAAAAATATAGTTATGTATGATCGAAGTTTTGTTCGATAGTTTTTATTATGGTGTTCTAATTATTTCTTATCTGTGACGTCATGGAGATATATTCTATTAGAGCAAACATAGCGAAGCACACCAAATAAGTTATCTGAAAGAATTAAGTGAATCGTAATCACAGTTGGTAACTACAGCAAATGCACAAGCTGAAACCAATCGAGTTTAAATACCTTATGCTATCAAATACATACATCATTTTGAAACGTACCATACGCGAATTATGACGGCAAAATCCCTATCAACTCATCGATTAATTTTGGCGCACTCGATGTTGATGAGAGCGATAGAATTTGGTTTCCCTGTTACTAATCAACACAATGAAGTAGAGAAACGTTCACACCGATTGGGCACTCCACGTGCTCTGGCGCTCTCTCAAGTTTGTCGATAGCCCTTGATAGGAGCTTTCTATGCAAGTGTTATCGCGATGGTCGATATTGTCGGCCGACACTATCGGTTCCCGACCTCGTGTGCCCTGTGAAACGAGATTGGAATCCCGGTTCACAGCATAGCAACCGAACGATGGGCCAGGCAGCCAGGCCAAATGCTAATGGTCTATTGTTCTCGTACCGGGCGATAATAGTTACTTTCATAATTTACACTATCATAATGCAGTAAACCGCGATCCTTCCTCGGTACTCACGTTTCGGTTCCCCACAATCTTCTTTCACTTTCCCTTTCCCCCAACAGAAAAGTGCCATACCATCCGCCCGTGAAGGATACCCATTGAAGCAGGACGCACGTTCGGTATCGCAGCAGCTAGCTGCCGGTGGCGATGCGGTCGAACAGTTTGCGGAAGTTCCACTCGACTCCCAGGACACCCCCGACGGTAGCAGAACCAGCTCGAACGGCAAGGGCGAGGAGTCCGCGCAGGAGATAAAGAACAAGGTGAAGGCAAAGGCGCGCCAGGCGCGGGAGAGCACGCTGAAGAACACGTTCGGGTGGACGCGCATCGACATCCTCACCATGCTGGTGGTGTGCATCTTTATGGCGTCGTTCTGCTTTTCGGCCATCATCGAGGCGCTGCAGACACTGTCGCACATTCACTATCAGGACGCGATGCACTTCCCGGCGCACATACTCGTGCTCGGTGCGATGGGCTTGATACTGAACGGGTTCTGCTATCTGCTGATCGGTGGCTACACGTACCACCAGGGCAGCTTCCTGTACATCACGTCCAGCGGGAACGTCATCCTGGATCACGTCATCACCGGGGAGGGAGTGCGCAAAGGCGATCGGCGTCTGTCGGGCTCGAGGAAACAGGTGGCCCCATCGCAGCTGCGCGAACAGTCGAAGCGACAGAGCGTGCGGGAACTAGTGCGCGACATTTGCAGTAAGTCGAAGGGTTAGCACTTCCATATTGCTCTTGTTATTGACAGTGAGCTTAACTCGTTACAGGCACTGTCATCGTCATCGTTTGCTCGCTGATCGTTTACTACACGACGGAAGAGACGGCCAAATTCGTTGACCCAGCGCTCTCGATCGTATCTTGCATTATTCTGCTAACTTTGAGCTATCCATACAGTAAGTAGCAAAGTGTATGCTCTGAGCAGCAACAGAATCCCTGAAATATCCGTTTCGTTTCTCGCCCAACAGTGAAAGAATCCGGAATGATCCTTCTGCAAACTATCCCCGATACGATCGATATAGAAATTTTCAAGAAGACGCTCCTCGACGGATTCCAGGACATTGTCAGTGTGCACGATTTGCACATCTGGCAGCTGAGCGGCAATCAGTACGTCTCAACTGTGCACATCATCTTCGACAACCCAAAGGTAGCTTTTTCGGACTAATCCGCCAAAGTTTGAGATCTTCCTAACGTCACGAATCGTCTTGTTGCAGGTGTTTCTCAAGATCCACAGTGATGTGATTGAATTCTTCCACGAACAGGGCATCAATCAGGTCACAATACAGCCGGAATTCAAAATGACCGATCATACGCGCACCCTTGGAACCGGTGCGGACGGTTGTCTGATCCAATGCCGTACCAGCGCCCAGTGTGCTAGCCGTACGTGTTGCGACACGATTTCCCAGGAAGAAGCTGCCAATGTGCCATTGCTAATGGAGGTAATCGATCGGCCGCGTGAGGGGAACGCACCCGAACCGAGCGGCAGCGAGAAAATTCAGCTGAATCCGTTGCGCTCAGCGGAAGACGGTGCTACTGAACAAAAAGATAGTGAAAATATCGCCAAAGAGGAGAACAAGACGGATGACGCTAAGCCAGTTCCTGCGGGTGAGAAGAGAGAGCAGCAGGATGAGGTCGATGTCCAAACTATCCAACCGAAAGACACCTTCACTACGATAGTACAAATTTATCCAGTAAAGACTGAAAGTAAGCAGCAAGAGGGGGATGATAAGAGCACGTAAATTAAAGTATTGCCACTAGACGACGACGGCAACACATTGCCCGCTCTGGGCTGGGATGTTATTGTAAATGTCTATTACTAGTATTCGCCAGTGTGGATGTTGGGAGTATCTTTTATCGCGATTGTTTCGCACTTTCGCACACAGTACAGTGCGGTCGTACGAATTGCCATATTGCTTATTATGTTTGTTAAGCGGAAATTGTCGAAATGATTGAGTTTTTTGTAAGTGGAAGCAGCATTTGATGAAACAATAGAACTAAGTTCACTTTTACTGATAGCACGTTTAATGATAATACGCCACGAAAGAAAGGTTTACTGGAGCGCAAGTCTTCAACGTTGAATAATTTTGTTTAAGACTCAAATTCTAACAATTTTTCTCGAGAGAATAAAATTTTAAACATCAATGTAAAACTAAGAGCTATTTGAAAATTTGATATGAATAAATTACGCTTTTAAATAAGTTAACAACTCGCTAAAGTATGACCTCTACACATCGGTTATAATTCCTGAAATCTTATTTTATGTGTTTTGGCGCTAGGATTAAGGATCAACGGATGCGTCTAGAAATACTTACACTAAAAAGCGTGAATATCGGAAAGTCTCAATATGTTTCATCATGTTTCGAGCAGTTCAATATTTTCGATCAAATTTCAGATGATTACACAGAATACATTCAGGCGCACGATGTTTTCCTTGTCAGAAACAGAGAAAATAAATTCAATTTAGATTGAGAATAATAAAAACCGTACTCCAAGCTTGGCGATGAAAGCTAATGTATCGGTAAGAGAGCATACATCTCACAAGAAACGATATGGCGTATTAAAAACGAATGTTTTCGAGAGCATAGTTATGTGTGGGTGAATATATTCACTGTCTGGCGGTAAGCTACCGCACCACCTCTCCTAAATGACTCCGCTGTGGCATAATGAGATGGCTTCTGCGGCAGGCACGATCAACGCCCGGTGCCAGATGCTCCAGTCGGGTCTAATTGCTCAATTACGAAGCGCAAAAGGTTCGGAGGGTAATTGAAAGCTTACCTACAACGGCGATTGGAAAACATTGCCACGGGCGCGATGCTGGCCCGGTACGAACGGAGCAGCGGCGAATGAACTGTCCTCGGCGGTTTAGAACACGTTCGCTTTCGCTCGGTGTTGGACAAGGTACGCGCAAGGCGATAGTGCAATCGTGCCACGCGTGGATTGTTGAAGCACCACGAGCTGACAGTGTGCGAGAGAGGTCTATAAATTGCGTTCGTCGACTTCATACCGCAGACGTATCTTTATTTGGTGCAGTCTGCTAGCGATTCGACCCACCGATGGGTGTTTTTTTTTCCTCTACGGTGCCAGCGCCAACGGAAAGGTTCCCTGCCTGCGGTGTACTCCACCGGATGCAACATCGCACCGTAAGGATACCGGTTAACGGTTATTGCGCTGTTTTTCGGGTGCGCTATTTTCGGGATAAAAGCGTACATCTAACCGTGCGCGCACATAAAAAGAACAAAAAAAACATCGCATGAAGGTTTGCTTTTTTACTCTCCACTGGAAACTTTTCCATCGCCAACGACGTCTGGCTTTTGCGCTATGCAGTATGCCGTTTAGATGCGATCGTTTTGTGCATGCAATTTAGCCAAAATGCAGGTGCATATGGTTCCCGCGCCCGTGCTCGGATCGTACGTGGTCGGCGAATGCGTTCAGCAGGGCTGACGTCAAAACGGTAGCGTTTATGGGTTACGGGTATTAAAATAAGCTTTTATGGGTATGATAGCGTTGCTGCTTTAAGCGACGCGATTTCGTTTATTCGCACGCTGAAGGTTGCAGAAAAAGTTTTAGATGTAGTTCAATTTCGCTGATGGTGGGAGCGACTGATGGCTGTCACTTAATGAAATGAACAGATTATTAATAACACACGATAGTACGAGTTATAAAGAAGAAAATATGAAGATTTGATAGGATTGTATTCAATATTGTTATGTAGTTTACTTAGAAAATGATTGAAAAATGGAATATTGTTAGGTGGAAAATCTATACGAGATTATGTTTTTCAATTACCTTTGCGCCATAAAGTATGCAAAGTGTACAGTAAACACGATTGATATTAAACATGCCACACCATACTCTAGCCCTCAAGGACAGTACTCCGTTCCCATATTACATACTGTTTCGAAAACTTATTGCTACAACCAGCGTACAGATATAATTGATGCACAACATTTCTGAACTAAACCTCCGCAAGTATCCCACGGCTAACCGTAGGAGTTAGGAAAACATCGCATAGCTGTAATGATCCTATGCCGATATCAATGACCCCGGTTCGCTTCAACTCTTCATACCCTTCTTGTTTGCCACAAAATCTCTACCAACGAACTTCAAAATTCAACAAACATCAAAATCCACTTTTTAGCCCTTCAGCTTAGCTTGGTAGTAATGGTTGCGTAGGTTCTTCGGACGAAATTGGTAGTATAAATAATTTCGCTCGAAACGAAGCATTTCTCGATCCAGCCGGATTTTTTTTGTGATAGATAAAGAATTTACATCACAGCATACAAATGCGGTAGACGAACTACACCGAGTGTTGCAAATTTAGCAGCAAACTGCATACTTTTAGGCGCAAAACTACTACTTCAGACCAAAAGGTTCTGAATCGCACGAAATACTTTTGAAAAATGTGATAAATTGTGTTGAGAGCTTGTGGGATGGTTGTTTGGTGTTCAAAATGTTCTACTGAAATATTTTTTGCTTGGGGTGTAGGAAAAAAACAGGTTGTATTAAATGATGATGCTTCCATGTTTCCAAAAAGGAAAAAAAGCTAACCCATATTCTTACAACACGACAGAATAATGTTTTAATTCTGCTTTAACAAGCAACATGTAATGTTGTAGTTTCCATGTAGCATGTAGTTTCAAACAACAATAAAAAAATCTTTATCAGCTCTGAACGAAGCATGAAGCTATTCTCTCTCATACATTCTGAATCTGAATGAATCAGAACAAATTGGGTGGAAAATAAGTGCAGGAATATGTTCACAATGTTTCAACACGTTCCCAACGATGATGTTTTTGATTATTCTATATTTATTCGGATATTTCTTGTCGGTTTTAAGTGTGATTGCAAAGTAAATTATCATTCCAAATATTTCATGATGGTTAACAAGTAGACGCTCTTGCTATAATGGCCATACTCTTTCTGTTTACTTTCCTTATCAAAATAATAAAAAACATGATAAATGGGCACTTCCCTGGAGCGCTATGCGAGCGCTTCAGTGCAGAATTTAAGATGATCAATTATCGGTATGAATATTAATTCCCCTGCCGTCCGCACCATCATGCACCATCTAATGACGCACAGCTTTCCGAAACCCACGACGATATTGCTGAAATCAATACACTCGTTGAGCAGAGTAAAAAAAGGAACAAAAAAGGAAAAAGAAAAAAAAACAACAACATCGGACCGTATCGATAAAACGAAACAGAAAAGGACCAAACAAAGATTAGCAAACATTACCCTTCCCGCCCAGGCACGCTTTATTCGGGGCAGCTCCCGTGCTCGAATCTGTCCGGCTGCGAGTCGATGAAAAGTTTAATCGAGCACTAAATTGACACCTGTATTGATCGCTTCGAACGTTAAATGGTGAGGAAAAGTTTATTTTTTTTGTTTGTGAGCGAGCGTTCGGTTCGTGGTGGTGTACGTGAAAGTTCTGCCAGCCATGCAGGGCCGCTAAACGATGAAGTGGTGGACCCCGGGAAAAAACGGCTGCCACGACCAAACTGCGGTGTATTAATTATTCACGTCAATTTACTTGCTCTCCTATACCCCGGCTACGGTGGTATGTAAGTGGGGTGGGGTGGAATCGTGCGCGATGGCAGATGAAAGGAACGCGTGCGTGCGTTCGTGCGTGCCCCAGAATAACCGAAACCGATGGTGGAGACGGCGGCTATCGATGGTGGAGATGGCACCCGGGATGAGATTTAATCAATTTTTGGGATTTCTACCCGTGGGTGGAGCGATCGAAAATTGGTATATGCAAACGGAGTACGGCTGGTACGTTTTACACGATGAAAGATCAATTAAAACGGCGCGATTTATCAGTTAGGTATGCTTCTGTAGTGCTAGAGCGAAGCGATTGGTTTGTATTGCATTGAAAATATGCACGATAGAAACAAAATCAATTCGTATATTATGGCTATGGTTTAGATTTTTATTTATTTGGGTTTATTTTAGGATTCATCTTATGAACGATTGGCTAAACTTTTGATATTCAAAACTATTATTATTTTTATAAAGTTAAACTTGAGCAATAAATGTTTACAATTGTCATGGGTTTGAATAAAATGATGCGTGGATTCGGGTGGACTAATTAATTTTTCGCCAGAAAATAGTTCTCTTAGCGGTTTCATCGAGGATTCCGGTAGTGTTATGATTACTAAATTTCGAGAGTGCTGTCAACATTTGACAGCTTTGAAAATTAACTGTCGATATCTGTTCTTAAGCTCACATTGAACGATAGCAGTGAACCGATTAGTGAAATGAAATTTAAAAAAAATCCTCACATGGTCATAGCTTATTTCACTGAGCGTTTCCTAAAATTTGCATCGTTTCAAGTGAGTTTTGTAGAGTTGAATAAAAGATAAACAAAACACTTTTTGGAAAGAATCGTTCCTGGAACGCATTTAGAACGCTATGCTCAGGGAATTCCTTCAAAGAAGCCAAAAGCATTAAAACTTGTAAGAGATTGCGCAGAATATTCGAGTGAATACGACTCATAAAGAGTGCCAATTTTTATAGCTCAAGAGTTTAAAATTGATTATGTTCTCTAGAAAATATGTTTTTAAACTCTCCAAGGATATCGCCTACCGTTCGGGGCGAATTTCTCCATAGGAAATATTCTTCCAGCATCGCAGCGCGCAAAACAAACGTCAAACACAACCGAGCTGTCAAAGCGGGGAAAGCCCACTGGAATGTCAATCGTAATCGGCGTATGCGGGGGTGCCTCCAACGTCATGGGATGAACCGTAACTTAACGAGCGAGCGAGCGAGCGAACGAGTGAGTTTATCGCATCGAGCAGATCACGTACGACAGTAACTGTCGCACGGTGGTTTACGTGACACCCACACCGTCTCCGGTGGTAGTTATCATCGCTGATAACTGGCTGCAATAACTCTATCCCATCACTTCTGACAAACGCTCGGAATTAGTGTCGGGTTTGTGTTTCGGGGAGGTGAAGTTGAGCTTACATATGTCAACTGAGCGAGCGTGTAGTGCGTTCGCTCAGTGTTTTATGATCTTTCAAATCGATAACAATCGTCAGGTTAACTAACTTGGTGGGATTGGCATGGCAAGCTTCGATTTACAATTAGCATAACATCCAGGTACAGCAGTCGGCAGTGAAGTGGAGCTATACTAGGGGGACCTATTCCAAGGAGCCCTTCCACGCTTGCTCCCTCAGGACAAATAACGTCGTTCCAGACGATTGAAAATTTATACCGCAACATTGTGACTCGCACAACATCGAAGGATCTCTGTCGGTGAAGTACATATAACATGCACGAAGCGTCCCGAAGAAGTGAATAAGCAAATACAGCTCGCTCGAATTGAATTACATATTCATGAAACAAAGAAAAAAAAACGCTCCTTTGGAGTTGCTGTGGGTGTTTTTTCTCCAAAGAAGAGCGCCCTGAACATGGTCGCCGGAGTAAAGGTACTTTCGCTCCGCACATCGGAAATAGGGATTACGTTTGTTTCGTAATGGCCGCCCCCATCCGACGGCAATCAGTCACGCAGCGCTCCGCCAGACCCGCAGGTCCTGGTCCGGCTTCATCAATCGTCCCCGAGCGTCATTATCGTTAAGCTGCCGCGGTCGAAGTGACAAGGGCACGCGAAACACGTCGCAGCGGCTTTTTTGATAATTAAAAGCGCACCCGGCACCGGCGCAGCTTTCCCGCCGGTAATGAATGGTTGTGACGCTTCGGGACGCTTCTGGCGAAGTCAGGTGGGCACGTGGCGATGCTAGACGCGC
>JXXA01005748.1:0-15698 GCA_000956255.1 Anopheles punctulatus | reverse complement strand
AGAAAAAAAACTTGAAAAAGAGCTCCAGCGTTGTGGCCACAACCTTTCAATTTTAAATTGTAATCAGTACGTGATGATAGTGAAAAGCACAACTACGCCTTTCGGTAGCCTTTCATGCAGGGCATTCAAGTATTGGTTCGACGATAGTTTCAAACCACTGACTGCGCTTCCTTTGTTGACCGTTTTCTTTTCAGATTAACAATGTTTGGGAATTTTTCCCGACATAACATGACATGTCATTTAGCATAAATGATTTTAATCAACAGTTGCAAATCTGAAGTTTGGTAAATAATCCTTTTTTTATTTATTGTTAGGCTCTGCAATAAATAAAATATTCATCTGCAAATATTTACGAAACGGAATAGTTGCTTTGGTAAAAATCAACTCTAGCCTACCAGTGCTCAGAGTGTTGAAGAGGAGTGATGAAAGAGATCTCAGCTCTCACAGCTTACAATTCTGGACAGAACTATGACTTTCCTCATGGCCAGCAGATCGGTTATAATTATGACTAACAGCATTTGAAGCTCAAAGTGAGATTAAGTTTCTGAACCGAAGTTTCTAAACGGAAGCAACAGGAGATATTTAAGGATCTACATGTTATGGGTCGGTGTTATAAAAAAAACCTTGTAATAAATAAAAAAAAAACTTTATGGGGGGGATTTGGGATTTGATTTTGTTTCATGTTCATTCCGGATGAGTAATCTGCTCTTTGGTGGAAGCATACAATTAGAATGCCCATCAATAATGGAAACCTGTGCTGTACCTGTACCAGTTGCTGTTTGTACTTAATTTTACGTCGAGTTTCACTAGAAACTGTCAAGAGCACTAAAGTGCATTAGGACCCCATACGTTGTCTTCGATCCAGTCGAGATAGTACGACACCTTTGTGTATATTCCGTACGCCTTCTCCGTACCGCATACTTGTCCGAGCGAAGTGATGCCCACCAGATGGTACGTGCAGGTCGTTTCGTTGGTTAGCAGCTGCAATGGGCCACCCGAGTCTCCTAGGCAGGTGTCCTTCCCGGTGCCGACACTCCCGACGCACAGCTGACTCTCGTCTAATCCGTGTCGCAGCTGCTTCTTCGACTGATACTGCGTTGAGCAAGTCGTAGCGGGAAACTCATCCAGATCCACTTTCATCAGTACATCGGACAGTTGGTCGCTAAAGTAGTCTGTTTTGCCGAACCCGGACGCTACAAACTTCTTGTTGGGACGATCCTCCGACGTCCACAGGCAGGCCGGCCGGATCAGCTGCGACGGGGAGACGTATTGCTCGAGCCGAATCAAAGCAATATCGTAGTACGGCTGGTTCCGAGGGTATCGCGGATGTCGCCGTATACGATCAATTCCGATCTCCCACTCTTTGTAGCTTTTGACGGATTTGTCATGCTCGCCCAAAACCACCACTTCCGGGTCGAGATCTCTGAAGCAGTGGGCCGCCGTCAGGACGTGCCACTCACTAATGAGTGTGCCACCGCAGGCAAACTCGTATGTCATCGGTTTCTCTGGCAAACGATACCCCAAAAGTGCTTGATGAGGAAATTCTCCTTCTCTTGCATGCGTTCCACCCACGATCAGCGTTAACTCGTGCGAACAGTTGTACACCTCAAACGACTTGCGCTCCGGGGAAGGAATCAGGTTGATGATGGCGTACTTTGTTGCAATCGCATTCGAGTACTCTCTGCACTCTGCCAAGGAAGAGTAGGACGAGGAGGTTTGAAAGAAACGTACGTTTTTCTCCCGACTAGTCATTCGAAAAGTACTCACTGTGCGTTGAGATTCTTTCGCCTGTTCGCATACACGATCGTTGGTGGAAGTTGTAGCAGGAAATACACAAAAAACACTATATCCATAGTCTTCAAGACATATACAATTTGGATCCTTACCTTTAATCACACTTTCTAAGAACACCACAACGAACCCCACCACTATCTCCCTCCAGCGATGCATGATCACATCGATCGGTTGTTGACTGACTTCAGCGCTTGACTCTTCTTAGCGATGGTAATCTTACGAAGGTTGATCCGCAACTAACGTCCCACCAAGAGGTTGCGTTGATTCCACACCCGCACGAGGAATCATCAACGTCACCGAACCATCCAAGCATGAAACAGGTTTCCTCTTTTCACACATATTATGCATATCGATAAGCAGAGGGATTAATATTCGCGGAATATTCAAAACGCCCGGTAAGACACCGGACTTCTTCACAGCAGCACTAACTAACCACGCACTATGGATTTCTATTTGTCAGTTGATACAATGGTAAGAATTTCTAAATTTCCAACGAACAACGAGAATTACCGATACGGAGGGTATCATATTTGATCGTACGGATGATATTTACATTCTCCTCAACTGTTTTGTGTCACTGCGGCGAGGAAATCCCAAAATTGGTCGGACTGTTTAACATCCGAGGATTATTGTATTTTTATCCTTTTCGAAATACTTACCGGCATTTGCGTTTCAAAATTTGAAGTCACTTGTCATTTCTTTCAATATTTACTACGCAGGTTTAACCCATTCTCGAGGAACCCATTTACAGAAGACAGTATTATCCAGTAATACCTGATATCTTCGCTATTCAATTCGGTTAGACCGAACGTCTGCACCGATCTAAAGAATCATTACTCGGAATATCCCTTGGCATCGAATGCTAGCAGGCAAAACTGATCCAATAGGGACATTAGGCTGGATATTTTTCTTAAATTTATTCGCTTCTAAGCAGAGGAGCTACCTAAATTCAAATTTGGCAGATCGACTATAGATTCATGTAGACTCGTTCTTAAAGTGTAGGTAACTCTTCTTTAGAATTGCCCACGTCATGTTCAAGACTTGGTAACAAGTTACAGTTTGCACGTTAAAAGGTATGCCCAGGACAAACGTTCAACTAGGACCGGTATTAGCTTTATTAAATTTGCACTACGTTCTTTAAGGACGAAACCATTTGCTTAAACACATTTAAACGCACACGGTTGCGTGATTTTACTACGGCCACACGATCTGCTCGATCCAGTCGAGATAGTGAGCCACGTTAGTGTAGATCGCTTTGGAGTTACCAACGCCGCAAGCCGCACCGAGCGACGTTACACCAACGATGTTGTAGATGCAGCTCCGCGGCTCCGTGAGCGTTTGCAGCGGGCCACCGGAATCGCCCTGACAGGTGTCCTTACCGCCGACCAGACTACCCACGCACAGTTGGCCCTTGTCGATTCCGTTTTCAAACTTTCGAAGTCCCTGGAACATTTCCGAGCAGTCGGTGGATGGGAACAGGTCCAGTCGTACCTTCATCAGCTTAGTAGATAGCTCGGAGCCTGCACGGTAGAGTTGGGCAAGAAGTGAATCAAAGCGTCGCTTGTGTCATTTGCCGAGCTGAACGAGCAAATGGAACCGTACCTTCGTCCAGTTTGCCAAACCCAGTGGCCACAAAACGACTCACGTTGAGTGCGGGTTCGGTCCACAAGCACGCCGGCCGTACTACCTTCGAGAACAGGACCGTTTCGTTCAGCCGAATGAGCGCTACATCATGGTACGAGTACCTGTTCCGATAGCTCGGATGGCGAATGATTTCGGCGATGCCAAAATCGAGCTGCGACGTCGAATCCACGGTCAGGTCGTACTCACCTAACCGCACCACCACCGGATTTTCGTGGCTAAAGCAGTGCGCCGCGGTCAGTATGAAGCGATCGGAAATCAGTGTACCACCGCAGATGAACCGATACTCCTGCGACGATGCATCCTCGGGCGCATAGCCCAGCAGGGCATGGTGAGGGAACTCGCCGTTCTTCGCCGTTTCGCCGCCTACAATCAGTTCGACCACATTCGAGCAGTTGTACGATTCATAGTAGAACGGTTTAGGCTTCAGCGTGAGCGAAATCAGACCCCGCCTGGAGGAGATGATTTGGCGGTACTCGTTACACTCTGTCAAGAAAAGCACATGACGCCAATTAAATAACCCGGGACGCTTCCGGATGTGCACAGCACACTCTTCATCCGCATCACAGGTGCATCACTTACTTCTCACGGCAATCCTGGGCACTGGAAGAAACATATATACGATGGAAGATATATTGTTAGCATCGATCGTAGGTTTTTTTTTGTCTCGCTACCATACCGGACTGTGCGCTGCAAAGCACAATAAACCATCCCGCAAGGATTACGAGGGCAACGCGGACACTTGTGGAGCGCAACATATTAACAGACGGAACTGTCGCGAACTGATCAACGTAATCGGTCGGCTGGTGTAGTGGTGATCTATTTCTCTCGTTGATAAGCTAATACCAGTGTCGTTAACGACGATTCCCAGGGCGAATATGTGGTGGTAGCGCCTTTGCGCGTACAGTGCTTGCCAGCAAAAGCCAGTGTGAAGAAATAAAGCTCCTAAGGGTATTGTTTTCGAAAATTAAATTAGTTTCTAAAATTTACAACATCCTTGATGAAAAGGTTTTGAAAATCCAGGTCAACAATGCGTTTAAAATTACCGTCAGAAAAGGTAACATTGCGCCAAAATGTATACAATACGCATGGCACCATCGCTTTATGAAGGCTCTTTTTGCTTCTGTAAATTTTCTTCGTAGGTTTTTAAGCTCATTGGTTATTAAAATCTTCAAATAGGATATCGAATTTTTATGTGCAGGTTAGATTAATTCTTCTGTTATTTAGATTATCTGCCTACTAAGATAATGTAAGCGCTTTTATGTAAGATTTAGAATCAGGATGACAACGGAAAAAAATGTATTTACTAACTCTTGTGTAAAAAAAAACACGCCATGTTTAGTTTGGATGGAAAGATTTATAACCTAGTATGTAGCAGAATTGACCCAATTAAGTACTTGTGTTTGTTCCGGGGCTAATTTATTTAGTCGCATCCTAGTCGCCCGAACATTCGCACGCGCTAGCTAATCTTCATGTTGCACCGGTCCGCTTATCACCTTTAGAGAATGTCCCAAATGACCCCTTGCCAAAACCGGTCGATTGCAGCTACTCCTGGCATTCACGGGAAGGTATAAATAAGATCATCATTTGCATGTTCGGCCAGTTGCGGAAAGCATCACTGGTACAACTAATGTGAGCGGTTGTGTACTAAAGATGACCGAAAAACTATTTCTCGCGCTGTGTGCGGTGCTTGTGATCGGATGGCTGGACGGAGTACAGGGTGAGTTTCATAAAGTCTTACCTAGCATTTGTGTGAAGTGAGTTTAAATGAAATTGAAAAACTGCTTTCCCCGCAGGACTCCGACTGGCGGAACAAAGTGAGTTTTTAAATGTGCGGTGAAAGCATTGTTTGCCCTGTTTGGCCGTCGCTAACGTTTATCTATTTCCCTGTGCACCCGAAGAGTGTGAGGAGTATCGAAGAATGGTCGCTTCCCTAACGCCCAAAGTGACCGGTAGAACGAACGAGTTCGACACACCGCCGAACGGTGTGGCCGCACGGGATGGTGAGTTTCCGCACCAGGTGCGTGTCGGCCAGTGGTTCTACGAGGATGAAGATACGGCCTTCATACTGCGGTGCAGCGGTGCCCTCATCAGTGAGCGATACGTGCTCGTCGCCGGCCACTGCTTCTGGACGTTGGGCGATAATGCGGTCTCGCTCGGTCGACATGACTACCGGCGCAACTCATCCTTCCCGGAGGTGACGATCGAGCGCGAAGACATGGTCTACTATCCCAACTTCGACGAGCTGAGGAAGGAGGCCTACGACAACATTGCGCTGCTACGCCTTGCCAAACCAGTTACGTTTACCTCCCACATCCATCCGGTCTGTCTGTGGACGGCGGAAAATGCATACCTGCCTGAGAAGCTAACCGCCACCGGATTCACCAGAGGCAAGATGTGTAAGCTGCTAGTGAAACTATGGCCGCAGAACAACACGCTACATCTTCCTTTTGCTTTCTTTAACACACGCAGTGAATGACACCCAGGATACGCACTTGGTCAAGCTGCGGATCACTCGCATACCGAACGAACAGTGCACCCGCGAGTACGCCGGCAACGCCAGATACCCGAACGGTTTCACCCAAAACCTGCTGTGCGCCGAATCACCCGTCGAATGGAAAGAGTCTTGTGAGGGCGACGCCGGGGGACTGCTGCAAACGCTCGAAACCAGCCCGTCCGGAGATTTCTACCGGCTTATCGGTTTGGAGGGCAAGGGTCAAGAGTGCGATCAGCCACAAAAGCGGCTAAGCTACACCAATGTAGGCCAGTACCTAGACTGGATCGAGAGCATCGTGTGGAAGTGAGATAATGCAGCAGCATTCGCGCCTCAGTCTCGTCTCAGGTATGCGTTGCTCCTCCAGTATCGTAGGCCGAAAAAGAAACCCTAAATTTATACACGATAATAAAACACTCCATCAGACATGAGAAGTAACTAAGGGCTCCAAACAGTGATGGAGAAAAATGCATCGATGCATCTTGCGAGCGTTCTGTAATTCAATCTATTGCCAAACGTGGTTTTAACATTCAACACTGTTTGGTTTATATGTAACTCATATCATCGACACAGTTTTCTTTTTTGTACAAATCTTATCCTTTATTCGTTGTATACTCTTTTCCCTTTACTGCGCATGCATTTCCGTTCCCGAAAACGGTGTGCGCCCTGCACGAACCACAATATCCTGTCCACTTTCCTTTTGTCTTGTCTTACAATGATCTCTCTCCTTCAGTGTTGCAGTTTGAATCACAAGAAGTTTTAGTACACTTACGCTAACGTTCGTTCGCTGTTTTTTTTTGTTTTTTGTATGCTTTCTTCGTTTGTTACGTTTTGCTTAATGCTTAAGTTTAATTCCGTCACTTCGGTTCCGGTGATGGGTTTTTGGGAAAGGTAGGGAACGGTGGACTGCGGAGGGAGACGAAGTGAAACTTAAATGCTCTGCCTGGAGTCCATTAGCGCAAACTTGCGCTCACGTGCGCGTCCCACACCCTTCGCACGGCAAAGTTAATCGAAAACTCATTTGACAATGTTTGACAACCGTGCGGGAGCGTCCACCGCTTTACGATTGTTGACACAACCAAGCGGTCGGGCGGTCGGTGATGATGATGACGATGATCATGACGGCGTTGGGAGATGAGATGATGTGGATCATTATGTGTTAATGTATTTTATGGGCCAGGTTCTCTCGAGAAGTAGCGTCCTGATGCATGATGCAAAAAGCACTGCACGTTTCGCCGGGTAACGCGGAATCGTGACAAACCCCGCTTCTCAGCGTTTCCCGGACTCGTCGCCGGGTCCTCAGAGAGAACCAAAACCGCCTAAACCGCCGGTGTGAGAATATGGTGCGATAGGGACGGCAGCCTTTGCGGATAAAATGGAAAGCTACACACTAGCGCTGGTTTGTGGTTCATTCTTTAAAAAGAAAACAGCTCTTACAGAACTAAAACGCTTCCCTCCTTGCCGGTCGGCTTATCTCTTCTGACCGTGACTGAGCGGCTCGCCGAGCACACGCATCGTGTTGGCGTAGGACGAATCGATCTGCGGTACGACCTTCTCCGCCGGGCGAATGTTCTTGATCAGATCGGACAGCGACAGGAAGCTCTGGCGGCTGTCAACGCGCAGCTCGCGGTCACCGGCACCACCGGACAGCTGTTCGATCTCCTTCGTGATCTGCTTCAGCTTCTGCTCGACCGGGATGTCCTCCGGCAGGCTGGCACCGACGACCGGGTCCGACTCCTCGCCGGCGGCAAGGGCCTGCTGATGGTGCAGCTCGGCCGCCACCTGCTCATCCTCGTCCTCGCTCTCGTCGTGATCGTGTTCGTCCTGCTCGTGTTCTTCGTCCTCGTCATCCTCAGCCACACCGTTCGCGCTGCTGCTACGCCCGACCACGTTCAGTTCGTCGTCTTCCTCCTCGAGCTCATCCGCGTGCTGCGAGTCGTGATCGTCCTCTTCCTGATCGTGCTCCAGCTCCTGCTCGTCGTCCTGCTCCTCCTCGGCGGCGTTGCTCGTGTGCTGGGCAACCGCTGGGCGCGGTGTCCGATCCTGCTCCAGGATATCGCCGTTCAACAGGGCGGCCAGCGGCGATGTATGCTCACCGCTGAACTGCGGCACCACCGTCGATACGGTCGAGTAGGACATGAACTGACGTGCTTCTGCGGCCGTCGTTGCCGGCTCCGTCGTCGTCGTCGTCGTCGAGGTAGTCGTCGTGGTCGTTGTGGCAGCTAGCGTCGTGTAGAGAGACGTGCTGGTCGACGTTTGAATCGGACGGCTACAAGGAAACAACACAAACGCGTTAGTATTTGAGCGTGAGCACTCTTAAATAATGAAATGTACCAAGTAAGCTTAACAATGAAGGTGTTGTTATTGCGAATAATGCCCTACAAACCGGATCTAGTGGCTGATTGGCACCGAAACTACCACCGCCAACGCCTATTACACCGAATGCTCTACCGATAGACGACGGATTAATCCAAACCTAACCTCAACTAAAAACCGACATGACAACTCCCCGACGGTGGGTGGTAGTTAACAGAAAATTTTCACTGTGACCAGCTACGTGTCTAAGTGTGCAAATCAAGTGTTCGAAGCTGACGTGTGCTTTGCGTGTTTTCATGTGGTGATTTTTGTTTCATAAACAATGCCTCCCCAGGCAAGAAGCGAAACGAATATCTATTCTTATTGCGTTCAGTAGATACGTTTAGTGAACTAACTCCAAACCACCAGCCAAATGTTAATGCATGAGTAGTGTAGAAAGAGTGAAAGAGGAGTAGAGAAAGGAAAGATGGGTAAAGGTTCTAGAAACTACGCAACAAGTGTGTGTGTGCACTGATTGTAAAATTAAAACATGATGAAGCCAGTTCAAAGGAAGGGCATAATCGGTACAATCGTAACGCTAAAGAGGTGCACACAACAATATCTCAACACCCGCTTCCAGTGCGTTTGTTGCTGGGAATCGCCTGGGAAAACGCCTACGAATACACTCCCAAGCGAGTCGGAAAGGAGAGGAAAAAATACTCCACCCGAATGGGCAGTTTTGAAAGCGTCAGCGAAGGCGACAGTGAAAGAAACCCTCAGATAGGATCGGATTTGGAATTAGTACACGGGACAAGCGTCGTACGGTAGCGGTAGTAGTAATGGAACTTAACATTAAGATGGTGGAAAGGACGTTAGCTCACCTACGGCACGGTACCGATGTTTCGTTTCTCGCTCAGGCTAGGTGAGCGTGATACGTGCAAAGCAAAACCTAACCAAACCAATGGTACGCATCCGACAAAGCAACGCACGGTGTGTGCTGGGTTTCCATTTTGCGGTTCGGACGCGTTTTCTCGTTCCTGCTAGATTTTGTCGTTTTTGTTTTTTTTTCATGTTTTTGTTATGTTTTGTCAGGCATCGCGGCGTGCAAGCTTGCAGCCGTGCTGCAGTGTAGCGTTGTTTTCGTGGTCTACTATGTCCGATGCTTGCTATGTCGCCGGCAAAGGCGAAGGTTGCTGTCAGTCCCGTCAGGGGGCGCCACGCCGAGCGAGCGGGGCGGATTAGTGTCGGTCTATCAAAATGATACTGTTGAACCGCGATCGATTTTCGTCCATTCTCCAGCCTTAGCGAGTGGTGATTACTTTGCCAGTTCGTTCGTTTCAGTTTCAGTCACCGGGGGGGAGGGAGGGAGGGAGGGGGTGTGTGGAAAAATAGGAAGGACGGTTTAGGAACCAGGGGGGTAAATTGGATGGAGCCCATTGTGCGCTCACGGCTCTCACAGTCTCTCGTTCTCTCGGGTGGGATGGATGGGTGGAGGCCGGGTAGGGTTTTTTTGGGGGGGGTTGGGTTGGTCGAAGTGTGAGGCAATATTTACCCCTGCGCGGACGAAACCGGAATGCTACCGTAGTTGTAGTAGTAGCATCGCGTTTGCTCGCAGATGAAATCTTTCACGGCCGAACAGTCCTCCGGGGCCCACCGTAGGCTCGGGGCCTTCAGATGCACGCAGCCCTTCTGCAGTCCGCTGCTGCTGCAGGATTGGAGAATGGGGACGTGAGGTTAGATAAGCGAGTGCGGGGAGCGGTGGGAAAGGTGGTACCAACCTGTCACGGGCGGTGCGCTGCGGCGAGGTGTTGCTGTTGTGATCGAGCGGATCCATGCCGACCGTTTCCGGCGACTTCTCGAAGTAGTCGAACGTGGCGTTGAACGGCAGACCGGTGCTCATCCACAGGAACATGCCGGTACCGAGCCGGTTGCCGGACGTCCAGAAGTTGTACTTGCCGTAGCCGGCGTTCTGCAGGTACTCGGTCATCGATTCCACCTTCTCCTTCGTCTCGAACGAGGCGAGCTGCAGGCCGAGCGAGCGGCAGTACTGGTAGGCGAGGAAGTAGTTCAGCTCCGGCGAGTACGGGTTCATCCGGCTGATGAAGTACTGCACACCGTCCAGCTGGATGGTGGTGATCCGTTGTCCTGCGGATGTACAGAGCAAAGGTGAACGGGTTAGGAACATTTGTTGAACACCGAATGCGAAATCTTATCTCCACAACCAGCAGCACCTTGTTGCTGCTCCACCACAGCAAGGCCACCCTAGTAAATAGCTCAACATTAATGCCACAAAATTAATTATCTCATCACCGGCTGCTGCCACCGATGATGAACGGACAGTGTCCTCGGTACATTAGCACCTTAGCCTCAGCTGCACCCAAGCGGTCTTAATCGGATTCTCCCTATCTAATGGTTTCGGAGCAGTAGCATTTCCCTTATGGTCCTTTCTCCCTCGAACCGTTTCCTCTTGCCTCTACCATTGTTCACCGAACGTGAATCGCTCGGCAAAACGAATCAACAGTCGTCTCGCTTACCAGATACCTAGACGTCACAATCACGGCTCAGATATCAGTCAACATTCCCATCCCGAAAATCGAACCAAGATGATAATATGATATTGATTGGATCACAATGTCACCCGCAATGCCAGCCAACGGTGGCAGTAAATGGATACACCGCGCAGTGTAACAGGCCAAACCCCAACATTTCAATTTCATGAGCACTAACGCCACCGTTTACGGGCACCGTCTGGCAGGCAGATAAGTATAAAAGCAATTCGAACCGATAGTCGAACCATCTGCCCCCGGTGGCAGGATGAAAGATTTATTTCGAAAATTGATTCCTCGGCTAGAACGTTGCCATTCCTTCGGTTTTCGGTTTTGCGTTATCTGTTCCCACCGCCCCGGCCCGGGCCCGGGGAGCAAATATTATTATAGATTTTCCGTAGAACAGTGTTTTAGGCTACCGTTACCGCTCCGTCGCTCGTTACCCATTTTATGAGCTGTGCATCGAAAAAACAATGCCCCTAGCCTACGCTAACGGGCAGCTCGCAGCATGGAGTGCTGATATGAATATACGGGCCGTATTATTTTATGTCCCTTTTCAATCGTTCACAATCGTTCGACGAAAATAAAAAAACACCCCAATCGCATGCAGGATAAGGGATTCCCCGTAAGCACATGTTTCGTTCCCAGGATGGCATTTGTCTTGGCCGCATCAGTATGCTATCGGGTCCCGTTTCGAGCATTATTCCATGAATCATCACATACGCACTGTAAAGGTTAATTTATTGGCGTTGCTAGCGGTAGCCATCATGAAACTCTGTAGGTGTTGGGTTATATTATTGCATTTAGGAAGTTTTTTTTTCTGAAGTTGTTATACATGTATGCAATGTTTTTCGTTAAACTGACATTAAAAAAATTATAGTATTACGTTGACGTGCTGTTTGTTTCATTACTTGTGGCGCTAACATTAGAGATTAGTTGTAAAGTACGCTATTTGCATTACATTTTTGCGGTAGTTTAAATTTGTTTAAATTCTCATCCCATCCACAAATTCGGTAGGTAGCTTAAATTTGTGGATGGGATGAGAAAAAACATCTTATTCTGAAGAAAATTTTACTTTACTTCCACATATTGCTATCACAAACATTTAATACGAATTAAGTTCGATCGATTTCGTTCGTGTAATCTATCCATCTTGAGACCCTTTTTCTGTAAGTTATTTCTCGATACACCAATAGACACTTCCGAGTCTTGTGTTGCAAAGCCACCGACCCATTGCTTCCTTCCTTGCTTTTATCCTTCCTGGATTTAATCGAAATTTTTTGGCGCAAGTCAAATTTCACGTAAATCGAATGAAAAACGCTCTCAGGCATCCCGCAGCTTTCGAGAAGTACATCACACGCGCTGGCAAAACGGAAAAGGTATTCGATTAGGGGATAAACTCAATTGTTGCTCACTTATACGAGCTGCCTCGTGTGTTTATCCCTTAAAAGCAAAAAGCAAAACTCCCAAACACCCAACCGTTGTAGCTGGATGTGTATACCAGCAGACAACACCTTCACCCGAGCCACGGCCAACGCTCAAGTAGACGCGAAAAAGTGTGCGAACATCATCACTTCCGCCGGCGTTCCAGCCGCATACCCGAGAGACGCTCATCACCCACGCTAAACATCGTCGTTTCGCTTCGAAGGCAAACGCCGGCCGGTCTCAGGAACGAACACTCTTCATGAATTATGGATACGCGCGCTTCATCCCGAGATTGAAACAAACGAAGGAAAAAAAGGTGTTACCGCACACGTTCGAGCGGAAGCAAGCAAGCACCGGAGACAATATATTATTAAAAAATACGATAATTTCCGGTCTACGGTGCGTGAATTAAACGCCGACTTATCTCCTTGTGAACCTCACTGAAGGTTTACCGTCGTTCGTCATCCGTTCTTCGCGCTATTTTGAGCGAGCTTTCCCACCTACAGGCTACACGCAAACGATGGCGTTCTTAAAGAATGTTTAACTCTATAGTTGAGGGTTCGTCTTTCACCCCGACCCGGCGACAGAGTAAATGCACTCAACGTTTGACGTCGGTTCGGTTCGAAGTTCTTTTATTCCAACAACTGTACCACTTGCACCAACAACCGCACGCAGAGCAAGAAGAGGTTTCCTGCTAAACATCAAAGAAGGTTTAATCGTTCTAGTTTCATCGATTTCAATCCGGCCTATCCTGACGGGGTGGAGCAGGATCGCAACCTGCTAGCGGTAACCACGATGGGACAGGTTTTAAAGGGTTGTCCTTGATTTCTCCGATTAGGGTTTCTTCTCGTTTCGGGTACTTTCCGACGTAAACTTCTCCCAGGCGGTTTTCTCGGAACCACAAAAGTAACGTGCTTTTTCAGGTTCGTAGTTATTAGTATGTTTAAATGGTAAAGAAAAACGCACGCTAGAGACCCGGGCTTAGTAATCTTTTTCAACATCTTTTTTATGAAATTGCCAATTATTTGTTGAATGCATTGTACCATTCAAACTAACCAAATTAAAAACAAAGAAAATCAAGTTAAAAATACTGTTTCATGGTTTTTACTGTAGCAATTTCATAAACTTCTGCAAACTGAAGACAAATGTGGAAAATATCATTATAAGCACTGCATACGTTTCAATCCACACCAGAAGTATTCAAATAAAGCCGCACCATATGTTGAAATCTATAAAAAATATTGCTCTATTTTTAGTATTCATATCAACTAAATTAAGCCACCAAATTTGTACTAATTTTCTGAATTTTCTCACGTTTGAACGTTTTCTGTTTTTGATCAAATGTAGAGAATATTTCAAATAAACTTTAATACTAGTTTTCAGGTTTCAAAGGGTTTTACCTAACAGGATTCAAAAGTAATATCTTCAAAAAAAGGTACAATTTTAAAAATTCTCTATAAAACTGGTATCACGAGCATAATTCGTAGCAACCATTACGTGAAACTTTGCCGACCCCTGCGTTTAGAACACAGGTGCGGGATGCCTATGGACACTTTGCGGTTGATTCGTTTTTTTCTCTCTATGTCTCTCTTTCTCTCTATTTTGTTCATATTCTTTTTTCCCTCCCTACATCAAACACGCACACAAAATCGCATACCAATATCGTTTGCCATTCCAGAACAACCCCCTGGAAGGGTGAACCTGGCAGACGACAAAGTCGTCCGGTGGAATGGCAATGATGGGTCTACTCGCCCGGGCACCGGACTACAGTTGCGTTTTATTGACTCAACTGGTGTGGCAAGAATGCCTAATGAGAACCCCCGATTGAACGCTGTCCGGACGAAAAGCAGGCCATGCCATGTGAAGCACTCAGCCTGCGTTTGTAAACGAATTCCACCGCTACGCATCCAGATACCCGTTTCATACATTCTTATCGACGTAAAGCAGGCAACAAATGGTATAAAAAACGGCCACAAGCGAAACCGGCGGGGATGAATGTGCAAATTACCCGCACAAGCAACAGTTTTCCCAAACGCTTCGCCGAATATAAATACCGCGAGTCGCGAAAGAAAGTTCTTAACGGGTTCGGCCGCATTTTGCGGCGCTTTTGCGCAACCGTAGCGAATAACGGGGCGACCGATTTGCAACCAGCAAAAGCGAGCGAATATCGTATCGTATTGTTTGGCATGCCACTACCATCATTCGATGTTCCTTGCGAAATAATAAAGACAGCAAAGGAAAAACAAAAAAAATAATACTTCCATTCTAACGGAACGCTGAGAATGTGCGGGAAATGTCATAAAAATCCGAAACACCACCAACGATCGCGCATCGACATGCAAATGATCATCCCGCTAGAACCGGATTCGCTGTGCCATGGCCACGGCCGGCTTGGGGGGGGGAGAAAAAAAAACAAACCGATAAACCGGAAAACTGACCGCCAGTTCAATCGGTCAACCGAACGGTTCTTTCGCGAGATTCGCGATTACCGGGCACACAGGAAACATAAACAAACCAATCGCGCCCGTGTGCCCGATCGATAGGATCTTGGAATGTTTTACCCATTTCCCCCGTGATTAAGCCGTGATTCCTGCTCCGACGGGTTGCTTCCCGCGCTGACTTTCGGACGACGACCGTAAAATCGGTCCTATGGACTGATCCCTTTCGGTCGCTTATCTTTTCCTCCCGTGGCTGCGCTGTTTCACCACACGGCTTACCATAAAATGTTTGCACACGGACCGGAGCGGCTAAAAAGCGGTTTGGGAAGGAAAAACAGTTTGCCAACCGATGGTCGGCAAAGTATTTTTGGATCGTTCGGCTTTTAGGATGTTTTCTTCCACGGTTTGGGAGCGTAAACACCGTAGAAGGTCCTGAACGCCTCGAATCGTCTAATGTTTATTGTTTGCCGCCGAGCCAAACAAAAACCCTGCAAACGGCATCGTTAAAGCCATCGCAAAGGAAGGTGGAAAAAGAGCGAGGAATAAAA
This sequence comes from Anopheles punctulatus, assembly GCA_000956255.1. Lineage (NCBI taxonomy): Eukaryota > Metazoa > Arthropoda > Insecta > Diptera > Culicidae > Anopheles > Anopheles punctulatus. The sequence continues at coordinate 517 of JXXA01005748.1, read as the reverse complement.
ATTCCCAGCAATTTCGGTACCTTCTCCTATTTGCATAACGCTCGGTACCTGTCAGGCACTCTTCGTGCCGCTAATCTAATCAGCAAAACGGTGGACTTAATTGCCCACTTCCTGTGGTCGGCGACCATTTCTGGCCAGGCCATGCTGTGTCCCTTTTCTGGACACCGACACCTAAAAAGCCCCGGAATCGAAAAACCACCGTTGCGGTGGGGCAATTGAACTGAGAGTGCTGGGCTGCCACCGAATGTCAGCGATGGTGGAGCGAGAAGTTGAAAAGTAACTAGTATTGCGAGTGCGAGACTGGCGTAACAGAAATAAAAACGGATGACGTTTTTCTTTTCTAACCGGACGTTGATGGGATAGAAACAAACAACCGCTGCCACTAGCGGAACGTACTTCCGAAGTTGGCCTGCCAACGGGGGGCGATGTGCATACAATGGCAGAACTTGGAAGAAACGTTTCCTTGACCATATCTAGAACTCGGTTGGACACTTGGTGCGCTCGTGATGCAACCATT
>JXXA01005736.1:0-11631 GCA_000956255.1 Anopheles punctulatus | reverse complement strand
GTGGGTGGTTGGGTCCATGTGATTGTTTCTGAAACGAAATTGCTCGAAGATTGGGGAAACCAATTTGCATGCATGAACGCTCAGTTTAGCCACCATCACCACCACCACCACCACCACCACCACTGCCAGCCGATCACTATTGCGATAGATTTCCCCAATGGTTGGTCCGGAAGTCTGGAGGTTCCTGGATGCGCTTTAGTTTCGATCCGCGAACCAACCGCAACCGGCGCAGCCGGAGTCGATAATCCGTGAATAGGTGGACTCGAGAGTGGATTTTAAATGCATAATAAGTACGAGTACGAACTGAACCTCTCCCTCTGCCTCTTTCCAGGTTCATTTGGGCTACCGTTTGGATTTTGAAGAGGATTTCGATTCCGATTGCACGCCAGGTTGGGTTTTCGGGGTCAATACCGGCACCATTGTCCATACGTTAGGTTTGGGGTGGTGGTTTTTTAGCACAGGCTTCCAGCACTCGCGTCCCTTCCATGCTCCGTTTCCAGCTCGGTTTCGATAGATAGTAGGAGACTGCACCCGAAAAAGCCGTACTCGTTCGCACTGCAACGCGCTGCTCACGGTTGCGGTTACTGGTGAGCAGCGGCTGTTAACTTATCCCCGTAATGGCTTCTTCGGAGCGGATAGGGAACCCCGGGGGCAACTAGCCATGGCTCGTTAGTTGTGCTTTTGCTGCGGCACCATAACTTTGCCCCTTCGATTTTCCGCACGCGCGCATGTCCAACCACACGGCTTTTATCTGCTCATCCCTCGTACCGGTAGGCTTGCACGGAAACCAATCCGATTTTGGCCTCCGTTCAGTTCCCGGTCCTACCGGGGTGTTTGTTAGAATGAGCCAAATTTTGGACCCGCTCGATGCTCGAACGCTTTTCGGGTTGGAATCGACAGCAAAGTAACGATCGGATAAGGGTGCGGGATTATCGTTAGGCTTAATGGGGGAGGATTATGGTAATAATTGTTATTACCGGCCACCGGGCCATGAGGAACAATCCTCTATTCCGAGACTATTCCGAAGGTCAATAAGATATTCCTCGTCTCACTTTACGAAGGGCATCAATCGATTGCCAAGAACACTTCACTTGTACACTTGCAAGGGTTGAATTTGTTGGAAGGCTTTGCACACTTTAAGCAGCTTTCTGGTTGGCTAGAGTGGTATGTAAATTGAATGACACTGCTTTGCATGTAATATGCGGACCAAGCCAGCGTCACCTGAAATGAAGGTATGTGTGTATGGATACGAAGCCGGCATGTGGACTCACACTGCAAGCACATATTTTAGTGTGAGATGCAAAATTATGAGATGGGTCATTTTTATTGGAACAAATGACGTCGAAATTTTTTTTATGATCAAATTCAACTATTAAAATCATCCTTCTGCTCGTCTACAATTGCCTTTGAATTCACGTATGACATTTGAATTTACAAACTCTTTACCTAACTATTACCGCACTGTTGTGCCTAAAGATGCGTGCCAATGACAAGGTTGGCTTTATTTTGAAAAATCAACTCCCCATCAGCCCTCCCAGCCACACAGCGGCAAAAAAGATGTACAGGTATGTAATGGGAACACATTTCGACAGCTTCGCCACCGTCGACGGGCGGACGTTTCTATTACGTTCCCTGGTTCGAAAGTAAGCAGGAAAAACAAGCAACCACTAGAGGAGTGCCAAAACCCCGGGCACGGTAAAGGTGGTCCGACATGAAATCTAACTCTGATAAAATTTCATATATTCATACACCACCCAGTCACACCATAGGACCGGTGGACGTCGGCATCACCGAACAACATCATAAACGGCCGCCGTACTCATCGTAAAACCCTGCGCTGGTCTGGTGCTTCCTGCCGAAACCATCAAACACACCTTCACCACCAGCCCACCCCCTCGGGTGCCTGTGTCTTTATCCGCATCGAAATAGATCATTATTGTTTGTGTAACATTAGTTTCCTTTATCACAACCAAACTTACATTCACCCCCTCCCCACCGACCGATCGACGGCCGACGATGCGTGTACCTTTTGCCGCATACCGAGCCAAACCGAGGCTTGGATAAAATGGATAAAATACCACCACGCTTCCACCGTGAAACCCTACGAGTGTGTGCGTGTGTGTGTGTTTGACATGTTTGCTTACCTTTTTAAGCTGCTTGTTTGCGAATCGATATTAGCATAAAACCATTCCAGCGCCCATGTGCATCCACGGCTGGCTAGCCGCAGTGGGCTGTTCCGATGGGTTTTCTGCGAGAGCGCCGGAGAGGCGCGGGAGAAGAAAAAATGGCAAACAAGCCCAAAGTTATTGAAATTTGAATAAAGCTACAAAGTGGAGGGTTCAACTGGCTGAGATGGTAGTCAAAACAGTGGCCCTGCGTTAGTATGTGCTGCAAGTAATTGAAGCAAAATATTGCAACGGAGTAAAGTACCCTATTAGCCCAATACGGTGGCAATATTTGGATGAAAATATTAGCGTAAATCCGGTAAAGCTCATTTTCGATGTGTTTTGCGAACCCGTTGCTATGATGGTTTGGATGTATTATGAATTGTTAGGAAATTGATTGATCAATTGAAATTTAAACTATTGATGTAAATTTGATGTAATTTTGATGTAAACAATGTTGCACATAAATCTATTTAAAATGTTAGTTCTGGTTTTCGTCCTCCATCTATCCAAAAACAAATTTTAACCCATTTTTTACTGCATTAAAACTAAATCAATACCATCAATCTGTTCCGCATTTTGCTGCATTACAACTGATGAAATAAATGGCCACTGATGGTAAAGTGACATTTTCAAGCGAAACGTTTTTTTTTTTTCACTGCTTTCGGTTTGCGTTCATTTATGCCAGCAAACGTTACAACTGCCACGGTTCGACCTTCTGTTGTGGTCCACAAAAACAAAGATTCATTGCATTTGCTGATTTGCGGTGATCGATGATGATGCGATGCCAATGTCGGGGTATATTGCAACTCAAACAATTGCCCACCCCAAGCGACCACTCCAACAACGCTTACAATGGCACGCAAAAACTCACCGAAAAAGGGAAAAAAACAGACGAGCAACGTCCACGTTTCTACGCACATGTGGGAAGTTAAAAATTACCCTTCCGGATGGAGTGATGTACTTCAATAAATATAAATAAAAAATAACATCCCTGCGCCCTCGTTTCTCCCCCATCGTTATTTGTTGCGAGCTCGGTAGCGACTCGACTGCCATTGCTGATTTGTAATGCAATTAATTTTTTAAACACTGATAATGCACAAATTGAAAATAAATTGCTACCATTTATTTATTTTTTTCGATGTCGCCTCGGTGTCCAACGCTTTCCATCGAAATTCGCTTCCTTTCCCGGGATCGCTTGCTTTGCCTGCGTTGCGTTTCGATCTTTCGTGTGCGATGCGGAATGCATAATAGCTGCATTCCCTGGATCCCCTCGAGGGCACTTACTCTGTGGTTCTGGTGGTGGTTGAGGTGGCGATGTATGATGTATTTTTGTAACATGTATGCGACGGGACTGTGTTCCCGAATCGATCGCACTGGAGGGCTAGAGGGCAGCGAAAGAGAAAGAGTGTGTTTGAGAGCAGTCGGAATAAACTGCAGTCCAATTTGATTTTATATTATTTTATTTTTTTGCTAATACTAACAATGAAAAGGGAACGCAATGTAAGCGTGTCCTTTTCCATCAAACTTACTCGCATGTAAATCAAACATTACTTTCGATTTTTTTCCATCCGCAGCAAACCGAGCAGCACATAAAAGCGAAGTTTCATGCAAGCGCTGCTGGTATCAACATGGCAACTGATCCCGTCGACCACATGTGTCAAGAGCACAAATCAGCGTTCTGTGTTTGATGAGGACTTCACGTACAGCGGTGAGAATAACCAAAAAAAACACCCCTCAAAGTAACGCCACGTTTATCGACCTTATTTTGCAACTCGCGTATCCCCACCCAAAAACAGGACGTTTTATTCCGCAAGTTTTTCAAGCTCGTCTGCGTTTTCCACTTCGTCCGAGTGTCACCCGGTCACCGACTAGTGGAGCAAATATTTGATCGTTAAATGTGCGTGACACTCGGTGTGTATTATGGACGATTTTTATAAGGCACAAGTTGCCGATCGGAGTCCACCGGGTTTGGAAAATAAAAATATGAAGCATACCAAACGCTTATCTGTCCGTTGGTTTTTATTTTTTGTTCTTTTTCGGCTCATGCATCCACGAAGAGCCTTTTCGAGCCGCCGATTTGCCGTGGCGCATCGCATCGCAAACAAAATGACCAAATGCGAACACTGTTCGTCCTGTGGGTGTCGGTGGGAGTAGGAAAGGGTTGTGGTGCAATTTTTATCGCTGACTGGCAGCCGGTCGGGTGTGCGGTTTTTTTTCATTATTTTTGAACACGCTCGCCTCAAACACTATCGCCCGTTGCTTCGAGAGGTTCGAGAGGATTCGTCATCAAAAATCCATTCCCCTAATAGGTTTCGATTGGGGGAGATGGGAAGAGATTCGACTTTATGCCTGCACTAGAATGCAACCCCGAACGGCGCACCCAAATCGAAGGTCGGCTACAAATCACGAAATGTTAGCCATAAAACCGACCGCCGGGTGGAGGTTTTCTGTTTGATTCGTTTGATTTTTTTTTGCGCGTATCGGCCCCGTGTGTTCGTTCATTGTCCCTTTTTCAGGGCGATGTGCAGCGTGAACACGATTTGGCGCATTCTGCTGCTGGCGGTGAGTTGGGTGCGCGGATGACCGCCGGGCGTAAATGCACGGAAATTGTCATAAAGTTTTTTTTTTCGTTGTTTGATGCTTGCACCGTCTATTCTCTCTTCTTCCAAACCGGAGCATGGTTTGCATCGGGCGCGACGCAAACATAAATTTTTCGAAAATGCAGCTAAATTTTGACAGCTCCCGTCGCGCTGTGTGGCTTTTTAGTATCCAAGTGGTTGTTAGGCACCAAATCATGAGGAGAAAAAAATACGCAAGAGTGAGAGCGGAAGAGACCACAAACACAAAAGAAGCTTAGGCAATGGTCTCGATTTTATTACTTATTATGAATGCTTTCTGGTGTAAAGGGCTTAAAAAAGATAACAACTTTTTCTGAAGTATTATTTGCAATGATTGATCTTGACTGATACTATAAAAATTATTATTTTTTTTATAATTACTGTAACCAAAATTGCATTATATTCACACGCACTGCAGATATGGTTATACAATTTGGCATCTTCGTCTCAATACACCACGCCAAATTCAACACCCATGCGACGTTCTACAAGTGTCACACATCACCATGTTGCTTAGAAACCATGACGCACTACCATTCGAAAGCAATGCCTTATCCAAACGCTAACATCATACCGTAATCTCCCAAAACCTCCTGCTCTACCCGATCGCACTCGAGAAAAACCACCGCAACTGTTGACCTTCTGCACCTTCTGGGCCGCCGCCTTCGGGGAGCATTCTTTTCTCACCCACCCGGGATGTTTGGGCTAAGTTTTTACGAGCCAACGTGGTGGCTACTTCTGCCGAGGATATCCTGTCAACAGTGCCGCCAGAAGATGCTCGATTCAGCCCCCACTCGGGAGATATAATGCTGCAGACAAAGGAAAATTACTTTCAAGTCGTGTTTTATGCCGGAGTTTTCAGCTGCCGCTGTCTGCTGCTGCTGGTGCTGCTGCTGCTGTTGTCTTTCATTTCATTTGCCGGCACACTGCTGAGTGTGCTTTGGAGCGTTTTCCCGGGTACTGCAGGATTTCTGCATTTCTGTGTCTTCCGAGCGTCGCCTCTAAGCGGTTCCGGGCGACCGCTCGAAGGGTGAAGATTTCATATTTCTTTTGATTTTCGCTCTTTCTTCGCAGGGTTTTCTCGTTTTAGCTCGCACCACCCGGCGTGAGGCTGCGATGTATCATCATCATCGTCGTCGTCGTCACCGACGTCATTATCGTTATTGTTTTAATGCAAGGCAGATAACAAAAGCAACGACTTTCTTACTTGTACTTCAACTACGCGCTCTGTGACGATGTGCAATGATGATGATGATAATGGCCCAGTTTCCTGCATACCGCCGCAGCATTCCGTAAGCATGCTCATAGTCGGGGTGTTTTCCTTTTCTTTGTAGTTATGAGTTATCTCCTGGGGTTTCGCTTTGCGAGCGTAAGTTTCCCACAAGCTGCACTGAAGCTGCACTTTTGGAAAAGTTTCAACCCCGGCAAACCTCGCTTGGAGCGGGTTGAAGCTCGCTCGGGAAGTGTATCTAATTAATTTGTGGCTTTTAATTGCTAATGTTCAGTTGTCGTAGTTTAGCTGCAAGATCATAAGCAATCAAAAACAACCATCAGTGTTGGCTTTCATTTAATTTCGATTATTATTTAAAAGAAGATTTGTGTATTTACTTTTACGCTTCCCTGAAATTGTCATTATATTTTTCATACATTCTCTATAGTGAAAATTAAACGTCCACAATTCCATTTCAAATAGGGTGTATATTACTTTACATTTGAGTCTGTTTTTGTGCTTCGAGTTCCAGCCATGGGAATTTATTCGCAACCAAGTAAAGCTGTAGAGATAAATAAGTCAAACAATTGTTATTCGTGTTCTCATTTTCACCCGCTCAAAACAGATAAACGAGAACAATAGTTTTGCGACACATGACAGTGGAAAAAAATGGATTCAATTCCCAGACCTTGGGTCACTTCACCTTAAAGTGGTGTGGGATCCTTCCTTTCTTTTCGGAGCCTTATCCCAGCGAGCGTTAGATTTTCAATAGAAAAAAATGATTGTAATTAGTATGAAATGCACATTTACAAATTCACAAATTCGTTAGTTTTTGTGATAATTTTATTGTATTTTCATAAAGGTTTTATAAAAACCCACATACCAATAGCATAAAGAAGTAATACGACCTATTTTGTGTGACTTGTACCAGCTGCAACAACCCCTTACTTCCATCAGGCAAACGACATTTATTAGCTAATCTATCCATTGGAATTACCCTCAGCAGGAACAACCTCCATCGTATTGTTACTTTACGATCCAAACCGATCCAGCTCAAAGCCCACACTCGATTGCTTTCGCGCTCGCATCAAGGAAGACGCCACATTTGATGCCTTTCCGTGGCGCCTGTTTTGCAGTTTAGCAAGCGGTGTGTGATTTTTATGTGGCCTACAACATCGAACGCGATCCACGGCATCTAGCCCGCACGAAAATTGCACGTAGTTATTTTATCAATTTATGACATCGCTGCAATATTGCAGCGATACATCATCACCGCCTTCCGCACTCAAACAGAGGCGAAACAGCGAAACTCCAAACGGTTAAAGACTCAAGTCATCTGCGCGACGGTCTCCGTCAGGATCGCACGGACACCCGTACTTCCCGGCGCTTTCCCGGAAGCGTTCACCAGGGCGTTTGGATAATATTTTTAAACTCAATTTATGACAGCGCACGAAACGGCTGCCCCGTGCCCGCAAGCATCGCGTTCCCCTGCCCTGCGCCGTCCTCCGGTGGGTCTACATATTTTTTTGTTGTTGTTCTCTCGGCTTCTACTCTTTGCACTCGCGCATAATAACAATTCACTCAGTTGTGATCATAAAATCGCTTAAGCGTAGCTGAAGGAAAAATAAACAAACGCAAACGCGTTCGCATCCACTGGCTGCCGCCGGAAGTGATGCCGGTAAGAAAGAGAGGGAAGACATAGATAATGTTCCGTGTGTGTGTCTCTGGTAAGTCGTGCAGCCGTGAATTTCCCGGCACCATCGTGAGCTCATGAATATCAACGCCAATTCAATGTCTATAAAGAAAATATTGTCCTGCTGGATGGATTTTCTCCGGGGCTGGCTTGCAATATGCAAGCCGGTCTGGCTAGGCGATGGACGCAACGCTCGCTGGCCATAGCAACCCCAGCCAACGTTGGACGTACCGAGGAGCTTTCGGACACGCTAGTTTTCGCTGCTCCTGCCGAGTGGCCGAGCGTACTTACTAGACATAAATTACTCCGCTTCGCTCAGTAAATCCGTTTAATTTACGGTTGTTTTTCGGTTTGTGGATTTATTCGACGGCTACGACGGGCTGGCCTTGGGTGGCCGTTTTCATAGATAATAATTTTAGCATTTTTATAGCGTTTCGGGCGCTTGATTGAGGAGTTTCTTTCACCGGTCGAGGCACGAGGAGAATAAAGATTTGAATAGAATCCTCCACCTTGCGCCGCCGCTTGGTCGCTATTGAAAAGGTTCGAAAGCTGCTTCCGGCTGTTTGCCAGCGGGAGGCGAATTTATGGGGACCTCCCTCGGCTCGCTGTGTGCGGACCGTTGAAAATGGGTTGTCTGAGATGTCTGAGAGAATGGATTTATGATTAGCTATTTTATTTTGTTTTCTTCCACTTTTTGTGACCTCACGTACCCTCCGAGCCATTTATTTTATTTGGATAGTGTTCCGTATAGAACGCATTTTCCAGCATTTATTTGTGAGTTTCTGTTAAGAAAAACATGTTAAAATCATTTCTCTTTTACCAAAAAAATGAGACTCAACAAATGAAGGACACAAATTCATCTGCTTTATTGCACATCTCATAAATTTATAAATTGTTATAATTCACTATGATGTCATGCTTATCGCTTTGATCAACACTCTACACTTCAAAATAAATTAAGGCAGCAGGTCAGCTGCGCTCCATAACGAGCTGACTGCCCGTCAGCATTATCAGCAAATCTTTAACAAAACGGCCGTGGGTGTAAAGGTCATTGGGCTCCAATCCCCTTTCCAATGGCTACGCTTTATACCGCTCCGAACATCAGAAGATCAAATTCTGATGTGTGCACACGACTAACCGACGATCCTTTCTCTCGGGTACTCATGGATACCGAGGCAAGGATAAACCTTCTCATTTGTGTGTATCTGAGTGGGAGTTTTTTTTCAGTTAGAGTTCCTTTCCCTATTCTCAACAAAACCTCTGATAAGCTGCTTCTGCTGCTGTTGCTTCTACGACTAACATGTTCTGGACAAAGGCGTCTCTTCTACCTCACTCCCCTTCCCTGATCCCACGCTCAGGGTTGGTGGGATTGCAATTTTAATAAACTTGTTCTGTCACGTACTTTTATCATACAATTAATTAGATGACATTAAGCGACGATGCGAGTATGGTGACCCCGGGGGCTGTTTCGCTATTATACTTTGCTCAGCAAATTATCCTTCGTGAAGAAGGTCAGAGGCAAATTCAGAAGCCCGCATGAAGAACACGAAAAAAAAGGATCTCCACTCACGTTTCCATCTCCCGAACGGTGCCGAGAACGACAACGACGGCCACGACGCACAGGACAGTTTTAAAATGTGTTAGAATCAGCAGTTTAAAGGGAGCCTGATTTTCTCCAACGCAAATCCCATTCCCATCATGCACGCTGCACGCTTCGGCTATTCATATCTTGCCGACGACGGAGACGCACAACCACACACACACACACGCACACTCAAACACCCATGCGCGACCGGCTTTCATTAACTTCGCGTGCAGCGCGCCTCCACGTGATGGTGGTTTTCTCACGTAGCAGCAAAAATTATAAACCATCACATATCCTTCCTTCTCCCGGGGGCGGGTTTTTCTTTGTTGTATTTGTATGGGACGTTGCCCGCCGGCTTCCATTATCGGAGCCCATGTGTCTATTAATACGCCTTCGGTGGAGGCACTCCACCGGCAAACGGGCTCAAGGGTGGGATTATGATGGAGCGCGTAATTAGGTCAGGTAGCTGTGTCCGGTGTAATGAAACCTGGGAAGGGTTTTATTGGGACATGTTAATCCAAGCGTGCTCGGTATTTTGTACAGTCCTATTTGTGCCTAAGACAGCATGTTTTTTTTTGCACAAAACAAGGTCAAGATTTTAAGATAAACCATTATCATGCTTTAGTTAGCTATGCATAGATCCAAATTTGCTCTAAAAACAATGCCTTTTACAGAATGAACAGTATTTCCTTTTGATGAGATTATCAAAGTTAAAAAAAACATGGGTATTTCAACGTGTTATTAACTTAAATTGGTTCGCTCACGTAAAATAAAACCAAAACACCCAACCATTTCAAAACGAATGCGTCGATAATTACGATAATTATGCGACAAAGTCGTCGTCATAGATTTTCATTTCAATTCAATGCACCACTCTGCCCTCGTTCGTTAATAGTCTTAAATCTCAACTGTCTCTAAATTCTTGCCCGCCTGGGGCGTACTTCCCACCGGATCGCTTCATTTGCAATGGTCACGGCGATGGTTATAAACGCACCAAACGATGCTAATGACTCTGGGCGTACCATTCGCATCGAGCAGCAGGCGGCAGCGAACCTCACGCCCAGGACACGTGTTTAGCCGATAGAACGCCAACGGAAGATTACGACGTAATCTCTGCGTGAATCCGCCGAACGAAAACATCGATCTTTGCAGCCATTTTATCCGTGAAACTAGGACGGTCAGCCCGTGCTAGGCACGGGTTCGTGTTAGGCGTACATTTGTGTTCATTATTTTAATTAAAGCGCATCGAGAGCGAGATAATGTCGCCCCCAGGGGAAGTTCGCATTGGTAAAGATGAGCACATGAAGAAGGAACCCTGCCCGGAAGCTGGGAAACGTTATTTTCCATCATTCACTCGCAATTGCCACCATTAGTTTGCCGTCAATGATTTACCACGCCGGACGCTTGGATCGTGCAATGTGGTACGATGGTCGATGGAAGACAAATGATTTTGCAAAGGGTTGGCGTGGAAAATAATGCGCGGGACCAGCAGACGACCCATTTCTTTTAAACACTCGTTACTTCTTCCGAGTTCCATTTCCGTTCCGTGTTTGCAAATCAATAGTGTATTGAAATGATTTTCTCTTAAGTAACGCTGTAATGATAGAAAAGCCAGCATCAGCTTTCTACATTAAATTCGCTATAAATTAATTAAACTTCTATGCCTTACTTACTGCCCACACACGCTTGTTTTAAACTTTTCGATGTGTTTTGCTACGGCTGCCGCTACTACTTCCATTGCTTAATTATTTTGCAAACTAACTTGCCACGACGCGATGCTCACTTGTTTTCGGTCGGTGAGGCTCGGCTCGGCTCGTCAACGACCGGTGCCGGTGATTGTCTGCATGTGGAGCAGGCAGAAAATTGCATCCTCATTGTCAGCTCGTTCATTTTGTCGTCATTAATTTTCCGCTGTCTTGATTGCAAGTCACCGGTTTAATGGAAACTAGCGCGGGCTGTCCACTGGCTCTGGGCTACGGAAAACACATGCAGGTAGCTCTGCAACGCTTTACACGACCATTGCCAATGATCACCATTTCAACGCTGACGGAAGTGGCAATTCTATACGGTGTCGCGCATTGAAACGAGCTGGTACGTAGGTGCAGTGAAAGGTGATTATGTTGTGTTGTTTTCTGCATTGTTTAGTTCACATTTTATTGAGAAGGTGGAACGCACGTTTCCGGTCGTGCAAGTCATTTTAATTGCATTTTACCTTTAAAAAATGGTCATACATTTCAATTTGCTTTGCGTATTTCTTTAAAAGTATACCAAAAAATGCATTTATAAGCGTTATGCTTAATAGAATACATCACATTTCATACATCTAGCAAAAAGCTTCATTGCCACCCCTAAAAATA
>JXXA01005732.1:0-12361 GCA_000956255.1 Anopheles punctulatus | reverse complement strand
GAGCGTCCGGATGGAAGGAGGCGCTCACGACTGAAGGTGTCGGTTGGCCGGATGGCTTGAAAAATCGATTTTCTCCCGTGCGCCATCGCCATTGCTGCCAAAGGTTAGGCGAAGAGACTCCGCACGTCGGCAGAGTTTTGCGACGCGTGCGTGCATATTTGGCTCCGTAGCTTTAAAATCAAGTTCGTCGCACATTCCGCCTCATCCCATGCACCCATAAGGTGGGCGAACGGTGCACGACGAACGGTTTTTGGTTCTGGAAACGACGCGGTACGTCGACTGGTGGGTGCCGACTATCGATTATGGGGTGTTGTTTGATCAATGATCGAAGACGCTTTTTGACGCTCCGTCTGGGTCGTATGCTAGTGACAGTTTTATTTTTCGAGTTTCTTCGTTCCTGCGCTGTAGCTTTAGCTCGTTTGGAGCGGTGGGATTTGAAATCATTGGAGCATGTAATTGTACACCAGCCGTTCGAGTGAGCGTGGGCTCGCAGTAATCGATGCTATCAGAAACAATTTCGAACGCTTTAGATAATAATTCGGCGAATTTTGTGTAGATAAAAGAGAAGTAGAATCATTTGTTCGAGGAGGATTGAACAACTCTCGGTACGGTGTGCCATGCGCAACACAAGAGTAATAAAATTAATAAAATTTAAACAAGAATATTTTCTACGCATAAGCCCCGCTCAAACCCCGGAGCAGAATTGTTTTATCTGATTTTGACGTTTCGGTTTTGTAACGTGCGTGCGGAAAGTGTTGTTGAGTGTACCGAATAAATAAACACGCAATCCGCAAGGATCACCCCGTCCGGATGGTTAGTGGTCACATTTATGTTTATCTTGTTTTATCCAACAAACAAACATCCCATACGCTTATCAATCGCGTGGAACACCAACCCTATTTGCATGCGTTCAAAGCTAGAAAAAAAGTGAATATTTTAATCCATATCCCAGTCCAGCAAACGAGGCAACCTCTTCCGACAAATTTATGCTATGCTGAAACGAAACGAAGTAAATACTACCCTTTCCATACGGGAAGCATCTAAAACTCCGGCTTCGATTTCGCTGCTGTGATTGCAGGGAGTTAAATAAAACGTAAAAAAATCGATGGAATTTGGCACGCACTGGAACGGAATGTCGGCGGTAAAGCGTTATTAGATTTGTGTTTTTCAATCAACCAAAGTTGCCTATATGAGGCGCCCCCAATTGAATCGCCCCCATACCGTTGAAAATCGTTGCAAAACAGCGTTTATTTGTGCGAATGAATGCAAACGGAATGGCCATTTTGGAACATTTAACGTTTGCTGCATTATAGCTCTCCGGTAGCAATGAACGTGATTAATTGTGCATTGTGCAGACGTAGACGTTGTAATGCAAAATGGGCAGAAACTGGCTAGTAGGTAGCAAATATCTGCCCAACTTTTCTACATAACTTCAATACCCTCGTCGCCTACGATGTGCTCGCGGTATGCAAATGAAGTGCAAATTTCTTTCCATCGTCGGATGATCCGTTGGTCCCGCACTGGTCCGTGACGGACGCTAGAGCAACCAACACTGGTGTACGACAAACTTTCGTCAGCGAAGGACCCAATTAGCAAGTGCCGGTGGTACTGGTAGTCATACCTTCCGAAGCCAACAGTGGAACCCCGGAACTGCTGGACGAACTTCGTAAATATTTAATATTCAAAACAGAGCACACGCTGAGAGTGGGAAACCTTTCTGCTAGCGCTGTGAAAAGTCCGTAGTAGCCTATTTGTTATTAATTCGGACGTTGGGTTTTTTTAGAGTGTTTGTTTGCAGATTTTAACGCCGCGTGGTCGTTGAATGGTCGTGTAAGATAATCGAGTTAGCAGGGCCCGGATTGTTGGACACTAGAAAATCTGTGGTGGGCTTTCCACCGAGGAACGATCGCTTTAGCCAATGTAAGTTCGCAAGCGTCGATGGCTGTTGTACGTCTAATCTACGAGGCGTTAAAGCACGGAACAGTTCGCCGGGTGTTGAAACTCAAAATGAGACGGAACTATGAGTCCTGTTTTAAGTTCTGTTGGTATATCGGCCAGCGAAAGGTCTCAATTTTCTTGCAGTATTCATGTATCCTCCCGCAGAAACACAAGGCCTGAGATTACCCATCGCAAATGAATAAATTTGGCCTCAACCTTATAGCTAAAATCGGCGCAAAACATCAGCACGTTTCAAGAACTTGCAAATACTATGCAAATTTCTCCAGCGTAGGGTTCGCAAGATGGGCGGGAGAGATCCTTCTAACCTATCCCATACAATCCAATCCTTTCGGTAAGGCTTTTGAAAATCACAATCAGTATAAAATGAGCCTTACTGTGCCGCTGCAAATGGCCAATTCTATGGCTTTTATTCTAATTTCTGGTCCATTTCACCTTTCGCTGTCTACCAACTATTTTCAGCATCTCGTTGACGAATGAACCGGCGCAGAACCCTGGGTCGCGAGGTTAGTGACCGGTGATTTGTTTTCTCATTTTGTCTGAGAATCATTGCGGGTCATCTTGGTTGGATCGTCGCAAGGATTTGCATCCTTTTGCGATGAAACATTACGGCCGCATGCAGGGCCCGATTTGCATATTTTGTCAGGCCCGACCTAGTTGCTGTCAAAGTTTGCCCAGCAACGATACCTAGGAAACGGCTCACGCCTTGACGTCTGCATGCATATACGCAGCCATCAACGCAGCCAATGGAGTCGACGAAAGTGGACGAACAACAAGATATTCGCAGAACACTTTGAAGGAATTTCTCCAAACATACCATTCTCGGATCGAGGTGCGTTTGGGGCAGATTTGCTATGTAGCTAAGGTGAACGACACGATTCGTGTCGGTCCCGTGTGACCCGCTGTAACGTTAGTTAGGTTTTCGGTGTAATTTATTCCGCAACAACCGAAATTGAACCGAAGCTGGTGGATAAGAAATATGGTTACCCAGCGGGGGTCCGACACCGTCGTGTGCGCTAGTGGTCGTACCATCGTCAGATTGTGCGTTTGTAGGGAATGTCTGAAGGCAATGTCTGCTAGCCATGGGGGAATCAAGACAAAAAGATCTGCGGCGGAGTAAAATAAAATAACCCTCCACCTGCTGTAGCAACCGGTGATCCTGTTGGTGGAACGTCGCTGCGAAACGACGACGAAAGGACGCTGCGAGCGTCTATTCTTTCACTCCTGCCCTACTCTTCGCCGCCAGACGGATCCTTTCTCGCACCTTCGACGGTGGATTTTCCTAGCCGTGTGACCTTCAGCGAGACAAGGCGATGGCTTGGGTATTTTACATTCATTTTGCAATTCATTCATCCGGGCTCCATCCAGCAGCCTCACCGATGGTAAAGGAGGTGGTGATGCATATTTGTTTGCGGGCTCTCGAACGTGCACCGTGGCAGGATGGTTCTTGCGTACATTGTTGTGTATGTGACCGAGTGGCGGGGTTTTGCATTCTTCTGTTGGCTCATGTAAAAGAGGAAACCCTGCTGGAATGTTGGGTGTCGGGATTGTACATAAACAAACAAGGAGATTTCTGATGTTGTGAACTCTTCAAGGCAGTGAAATCTTCCGCAAAGTCTCACGTATTAGACGGGGTAGCAAAATCGTACCGATTTTACCTGTCTGTTTGTTTCGTTATTTTTGTTTTTCGGTGTGGTTTGTGTTTGGAATCGGGTAACGCTCAAGCTCACCTTACCAAACTAGCATTTGTGGGGCGGACGTGGTTAGATGAAGTTAAGCAATAAGCCTTCCGCAGCCCAGCCTAGGTGGTTTGTTTGCCACGAGCAACCTACGATGATGAGTGGATGAGCATAAATTTCAACGAGCTGTTTAGCGTTGCTCACGTTCCGCGGGGCTCCGGTCGCCGAACAATGCCATACCGTACTCGCACGGTACGCTTACGGGGAAATCGTTCTAACGATCACCTTTCAGCATCACAACTTTTCACGCGCTGTTTGTCTTCATAAGTCATCATCATCTTCATCTTCAAACGACAGTGGTTTCCATTAGCGCGCCCTCTCGCGCGCCATACGATAATGCGGTGCGGTGCGGTGATGTCGCTGCGCACCTTTTGTCGTGCTCGTCGTTTCCAATGCAGGGCCTTCCATAGGGCTCCAGCGCCGCCAAACGGGGATGGAGCGAGTCGGGCAGCCATCTTCACGTTTCTTTTTAATTGCCACATTCATAAATCTTAATCTGTCAACGAAAATTTTTCAATCCTCCCCGCACGGGTTTCGGCGGGCGGAAGGTCGAACTGTCTCGCTCCTTCCGCTTCCCGGTGCGACCGTTCCCCCCCTACAGCCCACAAGGAGAGAAAGAAGAGGTCACCACGGGCATGTGAGTGCTGTCGCTTCGCGCCGGATGATGTGTTTCGGTGTATGTGTGTGATTTCGTTCTTGTGGCCCGTCATAAATCTTTCTTGAATTTTTAGAGCCACAGCAAAATTGTGCCGCTCAAGGGCTTGGCGGAGGGCGAGTGTGAGTGGCTGTAGCGTGGAGCAACGCCGAAACGAAAGCAGTTCGCGCAGGCGAGTGCTTAAGTATCGAGAGCTCGAGAGCTTCAGCTCGACTTTTGCCGTAAGAACAGATCAGCATCCCACGGACCGTCAAGGGAGGGTCTCCTTGTTTTTCTTGGTTTTGTTTTACGACGGTGCCGGCCAGCACGAGTGTCCCGTTTACCGCGGGCAGATAGGCCGTTGTTGCTGTCGTACTGTTTCGCCTACTTCTCTCTCCGTAATGTTCGGGCAGCACTTAAAAAGCACAGCCAGCGAGCGTGTGCGAGTGCGCGCCGATTGAGCAGGGCCCCAGTGTAATAATAATCTTTATCATCATCATTAACCAACTCGTCACGATTCCAAATGGTTAACTTTGTTTGCTTCTGCTCTCTTTCTTTCTCTCTAGATCACACGGCGCGTTTAAGGCTGGTTCGATCTGCCCGTCTCGGATCATGGGGAAAAATGTGCTCCGAAGACGAACGACACAAGAAAAAGGGACGACGTTGGTGGTGGTGGTGGTGGTGGCTGCGGGAAACCTGCTAGCTTTTTATCGGTAAAAAGTGAAGAGGAGCTACCGCGCGTCGGCGACAACCCCGTGTCCTCCGTGCTGGTAATTGCGCTCGTTCTTCAATGGCTGTTCCCCCGCGCTAAGGAACCTCAAGGGAACCAGAAAGGAGAACGTGCACACGGAGCACGTAGTGCGAGCATTCCAGTGCGCGCGCGGCAAGTTTACGGATTGTGGGAGATTTCCAGGGGTTAAACGACGGGATGCGCATGCAAGCGACATTGCCTGCGGAATGCGACAGACGTGAACAGACGATACGCCCGATGGGAACGAGTAGAAGCAGTTCGCAAGTATGAACAAACAACAAAAAAAAAATCGTATAAGGAAAGCGTCGTAAAACAAAACTCAGTCAGCCAGCTAGCCCAGCCTGGGCAAAGTCCTTGGGCTGAAGCGCAAAGCCCTTTTGTGCAATGTAGAGCAGGTAGTGCTGAAGACGAAAAACGCAGCCAAAAAAAAAACAAAACATGTACAGACAAAACTACCACCGATCGACCGAATGACCAAGAGAACTAAACTGTCAAAAAGGCAGCAGAAAGCTTTTACTCGATCCCGGGCCGTAGTGAGGGTTGTGAGAAGAGAAAAATGTGAATAATAAAACAGTCTGTGGGATGCGACTGGAGGGGCAGCAGACGGAAAACGGAACAGGGACAAGTTGAAAAGGTAAAAGTAATCGAAAAAGATCATTAAACAAAAGAGGGCGAATAAACGGAACAAAATAGTTGGTAAAAGAGTGAGGAAGTGAGAGAGGAAAATGGAGAGAAAATGAAAAAAGGATGAAATGTACGCTTCACCGAATGTGTGAGCGTGTGTCACGAGGATGCGACGAGGGGATGGGGCACCGGCAAAAGTCCGCTTTAATTAAACGTTTATGTTTACCTTCAGTTTTTTGTTTGGTTGTTAAAATATGCTCTCCGTCTTTGTAGGTTCCCGAGGGAATAAAAAGGCCGCAGTGCAAGTGAAGTTTTATTTGCGGCATAAGTGCATGTGGCAATAAGGTGGCATTGGATGTGTGTGTGCGTGCATATGGATGAGTGGCAACGATTTGCTGTGTAGTGAACGAGTAAGCGCGCGTCGCGTCTTGATAGAGCGCCCTTTTCCCGCTTATCGTTGTATGCGATCGTCGACGATCGATCGCGTTCGAGTGATTACAGTGCATAGAGTGAATTCGACGTAACGGAAACGGAAGTAGGGGCGACAGTGGTAACCTCCTAGCGGCCAACAGGGAGGAAGGTACTGGCCGCGAGATGGCGGTGAGCAACATCGTGTGCGAGTGGTTGCGCGCCCTCGGGCTGGGCCAGTACGCTGAGAGCTTCCTTGATAATGGGTACGATGATCTGGAGATCTGCAAGCAGGTGGGTGATCCCGATCTGGACGCAATCGGCGTACAGAATCCTGCCCACCGCAGCAAACTGCTCAAGAGTGTGCGGCTGCTGCGCGAGAAGGGCGCGGCCAGCGTGTACTTCCAGCTGAACGACCCGAAGTCGCTGCTGTCGGATAACAGTGACAGCCTGGAGCGGGACAGTTCACCGCTGATGCTGAGCGAGCTGGAGGCTCTGCTGCAGGAGCAGTTGAAGGCGGACGGCGTCTGCCTGACGGCACATCCGTACTCCACACCGGTAAGTACTGTTGCGAACCCATCGAGCCACATATACAAAAAAGTACTGATTGTACCGAAACATCGCAGCGCACCTAAACGTCAATCTCTATTTCACAAGCGAGGCAAGTTAACAGCTAAAAACCTTGCTCTGTTCCATTCGGTTGGTAAAGTTGGGTTGGTAGAGTTGATAAGATGGGAAACTTTTCCAATTTCTACTGAAACGATTTCTTTCCTTTCGAAAGCGTTCCCTGTTTGTTGGCGATTCACGCTGAAGCGTAAAATTCTTTTGCAAACATTTCGAACTTTTTGTTCCATTTTGAGTTGTGAAGGGTTAAGAAGAGGTTTTCAGCGGAAAAATCTTTCAGCAACGACGACATGTAGCGATGCGCGTTGAACGGTGGTTAGTTTTTAAGTTTTGAGATGTTTAACTTCTCATGAAATATATTGCATTTTTTTTAAATGATCTGCATTAGTTACACAAGGCATTTATTTTATATTTAATTTGCGTTGTACATAAAAACACACAATTATTGAGAATGTACCTAATCTATAATTACTATTGTTGAAAAACTGTTCTTGTATAGCATTGCTCACAAGGGTATTTGAAAGTTGTTGTTTTGGAAATGTTTTATTTGTATCCGACAAAGATTTCGCCATTTCATTTTCAACTCGGCCGCATTATGAAATGAAAATTTCCAATTGCAAGGTTCTGCGTTGTAGGGCATGATGAGACGCGTATTGTCCTGCCAAAAGGAAAGTTTTGAATAAATTCTTCCCACGAAAAAAAAAATGCTAGTCTGAAGCATTTTTATGTAGCGAAACTTTTACGAGTCTTGTGTCATGGAAAAACAAGCACCAATCGTTTCACCGCAAAACGTGCGTTTTTATCGCATGCATGGGAGATGCGCCACAGAGTGGGGCAAATTATTATGGATACAGTTGGCCTTACATGGAGCACTAGTAGCAGTGCCAGCGCAAACATGATCCTGGTTATGGGCAAAGTTGAACTACTCGCAAATGGCTTTGGAATAAGTTTTTTATTAAGTCATTACCAACGTCTTCGACCTGAGCGTTCAGGACCTTTGGTGGTGCTAGAAGGTCTGGGATGTTTGGTAAGAGCTCTAGATCCAGCGGGCATTAGCATAATCTGCTACGTTCGAGTGCTGACGAGATCGGGATATGATTATTCAGTTTCGCTCGGCATCGTTGTCAATAGTCTCCAGTAAAGCTGACTAAATTAGTGAGGATTTGGATACGTCCACACTTAGCATTTCGCTTGCCGTGTTTTTGCGGGGTGCCCCAACATTAAAGCTTTGATGTGTGGGGGTTGGTGTTGCAAGGTAGTTTTCATTGCTAATGTACCGACCGTGTGAAGGTGAGTTCAACAAAAGCAACATCAAGTTACGAGCCCATGCTGATAGCAGCCATCCGCTCGTGTAGGTTCTGTGGAAGGACCATTTTGAACGAACGAGTCGCTACCGAGATCCCAATTTAGAGAGATCACGAAGATCGTCCAGTACATGCTGAAAGGGGTCGAAAGGGAATAACTATTTCAACGAGCGTCTGGCAGGGCTTGGATCCAAAGAAAATGCAAACGCTTACGTTCGAACCGGCAGAAGAACAAGTTGTACTAAAATGCAATAAAACGTAATTTACGATTGGAGTTCGGTTCGGGGTTGAGGTTTTTCGGGGCGTTGGTTGTGTTTTTGTTTTGCTCGCTGTAGGATCCACGCGCTGAATGTGACTTCGATGTGATGGTGCTGTAGCACTCGAGGGCTTGGCGGTACCTTACAGACAGATATGCCCGTCTTTGTCTTTGGTAGGAAAGGGCTGGCGGTGGATGTTCTTGAGGATAAAAGTCAAGTAAAACGACAGTGACCTGAGACATACAACGGTCGGTTGGCAAGCACCTGCAGGCAAAAACGAAAAAACAAAAACACACATTCACATTGAAGGAAAAAAAAATAAAACGTACAACACAGCCACGTAAGGTAGCTGTGAAAAGGGTTTCTCGCATCGGACGGCCGGGAAGGCCCGGGAAAATTGCCGCGCGAGAGGAAATGCCATGGCAAAGCGATTTCGGGGCGAGAGTATCATAAAAATAAATCAACGAAGACTGCAACTTTTGCGACTCCGCGGTAGGGTCTGTGACTTTTATATTTGGTTTTCCGGCATGCTCCTCCGGTACACTTCCGTTAAGTACGCTTGTGCCGTGGACCCTGCAGGGGTTTAGTGGAAGTTTGCGTGCGTATATCTTTCGCTCTCTTTTTTCCTGGCGTTTTATCTTGCATGTCAGTTAGAGACAGCAATTGCGGCAGCGTGCCAACCAGGACGCTCTGCTGGGTGGCTTTTGGGTGTTTGTAACCGAAGGCACCAGGATGGTCAGGGAGCTTTAGCGGTAGGAAAATCTTAGGTAACAGGTCGGCGATGTGTACAATAAACACGGGAAAGAGTGTTTGTGTAAGAGAAGGAGAAAAAAACAGATACTGGACGAAAAAACTGAAGCTATTTTCACTAATAATCGTACACGGGTTTCCACATACGAAGAAGAACGGACAGAAAATTTACCCACGTGCAATGGGATGGCGATATTTTACGAAAGTAAAGCTGCGCGATTTTGAAATTGTTATTGCGAATCGATAGTGCTTATGTATGTTTGTAGGAAGCAGGTTACTGATTAGTGACAGCGGAATTATGTTTCTGCTACATAGAGAAATAAGCAATGCATGTAATGTTTGTTTTGTTAAATTATAGATTATTTATTTTGACTTGCTTGCCGTCTGCTTGTTCATTAAAGAAGACAAAATTAGTTACAGCCAGGGATCGGAATCGATGGATCCAGAGCTGACATCAGAACGTATGAAACAGTTGAATCAAATAGCTTCCAACTAAAGCATGTCCCAGTTTGCGTTCGAAGCTTAAATCACCACCACCAGGACCGTAATCTAATAAAGCCAGTCATAGTAGAAGATGGATGCTTCGGCCAGTGTCGATTGCTCAAACGCCACCAGCAGATATTAGCCGGGCGTAGCATCAATTTCGCATGCTTATCAGCAGCTGCATATGTTTGCCCTCGACCCTTTTGCGCGAAGGACGCACGTCCAGTGTGATTGCCGCGAAATGAGCACAAACCGCTACCGAGCACGCAGCGCGAAAGGTTATCGCAAAGTCAGCACCCTCGCGCCAACGCTAACACACAGCATCCGCGTCCATTCGTAGCTGGCGCTGTGGGGTTTCGTTTTTTTCCGAGAGTTTTTCTGTGTCTTTTTGGAGCGCCAGACGATGGAATTAATAATTACGGTCGAGCGAAAGAAAGAGCCCGATCCCTAGCCGAGGGTGTTTGTCCGTGCGGCTGGGATTTTAATAACAAAATGCCCCAAAATATTACACCCGGAGCACGTTGGAGCAGCTGCCGTCACGACGAGCTATGATCAAATATAAGCCGACCGTGATCTGTCGGAAGAAAAAGAACGGATATGAACTCCGTGATGTAAGCTAGAGCAGGAGAGGATAGGAGAGAAAGGTCTTGTCGAAGCAACAGGACAACGGTTCGAGATTAGGAGACTTTTTTGGTTCAAAAAGGATCGCAGGTTCGGATAAGTGTTTGGGGGGTTTTTTTTTGAGCCGCCTTAGCTCCAACCGCCCCGGATGGGAGGTAATCGATACGTTAATTTGAATACGGCCTTTTCGGGACGGTGGAATTTTCGTTTCCCCGGTCCGTTTACGTAACAATGGAGGAAAACTTTTTGCACTCGGTGCGTCACACACGGCAAAATCCGCCAACAAAGGCGGTTGATCATTTATCTTGTCTTTCCTTAAAACACGGTTCCCACGGTAATGGCGGATGATGGCGGTTCGTCAACTTTTTGATCTGATTGCCCGCCTGAGCTGACTAACCGAGCTGGGCTGGGATGTTGCTGCGGGTTGGCTTGAAGGTGATCTCTCACTCGCTGGCTGCCACCGTTTCCGATGCGTCCGATAAAAACAACTTCAACGACAACAGGTCCTTACGAGTACGCCATGGGCCACCGTGGGCCAGTGCAGCGTAGAACTCGCCGAAAGGTCATCCGGGCGCTGGGCCGGTAGCTGGCGAGGAAATAATCTTTCGTTACGCTTATGCTTTTTTGTGCCGTTTCGGCTTCTCGTACCTGTGTTTTTTAGTCTGTGTGTTCGTTCGGTTTTCTTTCCTGCCCACTTCATCTACCACCGGCTGCTTCCGCTTGCGGGAACGATGCGCTGAAATAATTTGATTCCGCCCGTGTGCGGTCCAGTCTCCAAGCACCCAACAAACAACAGAAACGGAGAGTTTCGATTAGCCTCGGCGGAAGACTCCTTCGAAGAATCACCGGGAACGGGAGCAGGCAACCCTCACCATACGTATACGCGCGGTAGCCGGCATAATCATCGTACCGCCGAACGCAGTCGAGATGAAAGAGCTTTTCCCGTGCCGGGCTTTTCTTTCAATCGCTCGCGTCCGACAACAACGGCAGCAGCAGCGAAGCGGATTTTCGCCTCAGCTCGAGCAATGCGGACAGCGCTTTGAACTTTGACCGCATCGCGCCGGATCTAGGGCTTGGGAGGGAGCCGCCACGGCAACCAGCAGCCCAATGAGCGCCACGCTGGGTGGATAAATATTTCAATCAATTTCATCTGTTTTTCGTTCATCCTCGCCCTCTCCTCCACTCACCGTCTCCGCTTCGATCAACACCAGGCTCGGCCAATAAAATCATCAAATCGGTGCAATTAAATTTTAATCAAACGCAAACCTTCCACCCACCCTGTCTGCATCCAGAATCAACTTTCGTTTTGCCGGCGCGACGTGGAAAGATTGTTTTATCATGAAATAGAAATCAATTTCGCGTAGGATATTCGATTCCATCCACCGGGCACGAGGGGAAAACGAGAAACGTATTCAGGACGAAATGCTGTTGTTAGCGATGTGTGAGTGAGTGTGGAATACAATTTTTCACCGTGTTTGGCGTGTCGTTCGCGTGTAGCTTTGCTAATTAAATGATTTGCTCTCGCCCGATCCAAACATTATACGCTGTTTTTGAACGCAAAAAAGGATTGGTCCCTAAACCGGCTCAGGTCGGGGCCGGAAACGCCACATGAAACTCGCTACATCAATGTTGCTTTTTCCCGCGGTGGTGGTGTGTTTACCTACTTTTATAATTGATCGTAAAGTCGAGTTTATATTAGATGGATTGCGTTGGTCCGGTGTTGGGAGATTTTTTGTGTGCTGTTGCTCCTTCAACGCTCATCGCGTTTCGCAAAAGTTCTGCTTTGGAAGTGGCCGGTCCGGTAGCACTGCCTGTCATCGTTTCGTCGTGCTGCTAACCGGTGTTGGGTACATCGGCATTAAATAATTTACTTAATTGGATTCAATTTCGGAATGTTTTCCCTGACGGTCGGCGGTTTTCTTCGCGGTGAGAGAAGTTCGGTTCTTGTGTACTTGCAGCTTGTCGCTGCTTTTTGCAAATTTCCAGTTTCGTTGAGTTGTAATTCTGTTTTACTTCTGGTGTGGCAGAAAAACAGGAGCAACTCAGGGCACTAGCGAAACTTCGCTGCTTAGTCGTAACCGGGTACAACGAGTGAATGTTGTTCTATTTTTAAAGTTTTGTATTGCTGGTTTGTTTCGCAGCAAGTTAATCAAGTTATTGCAGATAAAACTCCCGAACAGCACAGCTGCGTGGAATTATTTCATCCAAGA
>JXXA01005730.1:0-16604 GCA_000956255.1 Anopheles punctulatus | reverse complement strand
GGTGAAGTTAACGAGCGGAGTTTTTCGCTTAAGCTTTTGTTCTATTTTGACATATGCAAAAAAAAAATAGTGACGCTAGCAAACAACCCTCATAGCACCAAGCATAACCCTCCGCGAAAAAAGTGGCCAAAAATATGAAAAGCAACACCAAAGCTACAACAACAAACCGCCGCTCGGGCCACAGCACGACATCAGCAACAGCAGCAGCACAAGCGATCTGCACGACACCGTGGAACTCCCCAAGTCACGGTGAAGCTTTGCTTTGAATGAATGAAACACGGAGCCTGTGAGTAAAAGGGGCAAGTGCGTCGAACTCGACTGGAAACACTCTGCAAGATAATAATAAATAGCAAATATAAGGAAAGAACGCTACTTAAAATATCTTCCGTAACGAGCTGGAACAAAAACCATTCTTACATTCTTTAAAAGGCTGCTGAGCGTCCTGAGTGAGAGTAAGTGAGTGAGTGGAATCTTCTTAGTGAGTTGATTCAATTATACGCTGAGATTGTTCAACTATCTCACTAATCATTTCTCGTTCTCACACTCGTAATCGCGTGAAAGGTTCTCAAATTAGATTTATAAGTAGCCTTTGAGATGTTTGGAAGACAAATTTACAAGCCGTTTTTATTATCTAAATTAATCCATATTTTTTTACAATCCGACTCCGAAAAGATTGCACATAAAAGCTTTAGCTATCAACGATATAAACTATCGAGCTGCTACTAATGCACAAGCTATGTCCTCATAAGTTTAACGCTAAACGGATCGGCTCATAAACATTGCGTTGGCAAACATGTTTGACACCCTTTTCGAGCCAGCCAGAATCCTTTACCATCCAGCCGGCAACGTGAAATGGCCCAGCAGCCGAGCGTGCCGCGCTCACGACAGACAGTTTTATTGTGTTCGGCCGGTGAAAGGGCCAGGGCGCAGCAAACTGCAAGCCCGTGCAACGAATCGTGCCACTTTGCCACCCCTGACCGGCACGGCGCGTATAAACCGCGCGAAGAATTCGCTTCCTCCCGGTCCCAGGATTTTCGGTTTTTCGTTCTTTTCCGCACAACTCCGTGCAGCTTCAGCCCCATCCTACGCCCTGCATGCCTCCGAATCGCTGTTTTATTCTCTATCGCCGAGATGATCTATTGTTTATCTTTCGGGCGGGCGGGAGGAGTGAAAGTCATATTGCGGATGCACGATTCTTTCTGCAGAAACACACACACACACACATACAAATTCTCGGGGTTTTATGGTTGGCGGCTTTCAATTGCCAAAAAATAGGGTGAACTATCGGGTGGTTGTGGCGTCGCCGCCACCATTTTTGTTTTATTTTCAAAAACAAAAACCGACGATGAACTATGGCACCTAGAGCGCCACCTCCATAACCAAATTTTCGTCCATAATGGATAACGGGTTTTTATCCGAATACAATGGTCTAAGAGGGAGTAGTTTATGGAGTATGTCAAACTCCCCTTTGGAAGGAGTTTAGTAAAGGCAAGCTTAGTGTTTTATTGTTTTAGCAGCGTGCTTGGAAAAAAACAACCGGTGGGACAAGCTAGCCAGGTAGCACACTGTGAGCTACCTAATCATTTAAATAATTTGGTTTTAACGAATCCTTAAGATCCCAATTTTAGATTCATAATTATCACCACGATCTGATTCGTTCTCTCAAGGGTTCAATATAAACCACGAACAAAAAACCAAAAAAAAAACCCCGGTGCATCTATCTAACCGCGCTTAACGATTGTGAAGGAATGCTAAATTTATGGAGTGGAATTATTAAAACCAAAAACCCTTCGTAAACCATTCACCGCATCGGGCACGCTGGCTGGGTTGGAGGTTGGAGAGTTCTAAAAAAACGCACACACACACACACAGGGTGCTCAAGTGTGCGGAAATGCTCGAGAAAATACATACATATGCAATCCCCGTAGAGGGTTGAGTGTGGCCGGTGGTGCGCTGCCGGCAGGCACTCGGTCCAGCACACGGCCCCAGCCCGGGCCGGTTTGAAAGATGAACGCGAAACGATAACTCCTCGGCTGTAAAATGTTTATCCTGTGTAAAATTTCATGTTACCGTCATGTTATCCGGACACGGTGCTCGGGTGAGAAAGGGGTGCAGGGTGTGGGGAAGCGCATTTCACGCGCCCAGGGGCTCGGAATCGGAAGGTCCAACGCCGGCCCCGGCAAACCACTCCGTGGACGAGCTGGACACCGAATGATGGGTGCTCGAGGCGAGACTGTTGAGGTTTTGTTTTGTTTTCTTTTTTTCTTTTTCTCCACTGCTGCTGCTTTTCGTCGTTTTTCTCTCACGCGCGTTGCATCTTATCGGACTCCAGCATCGGTGGCGCATTTTTGTGTTTTTTTTATTCTTCCCCACTGCTGCTGCTCCGGCTGCTGCTGCTAGGTGTGCATTTTATTAGACAAATAAAGATATGCAAAAACCAACCGGTCATGAGGGGGAGGGTGAAGGAGGTCGCCGGCAAATACACAACACCAGGCGTCTCGCCATGTCGGCAGTGGCAGCCGTGTGGCTAGATAAACGAATCATCTCGACAACGCAAACAGCGAAGCGAAGCGGACGATCTGTCTCGGAAGACTCGCTGGTTCACTCCCCGCGAGAGTGGTATTTCCTGCTTTCCACCGCCGTCATCATCACCGTCGTCATCGTCATTCATCCCATCCACCCATCACCCAACCATCGGCCACCACCATCGGTGGTGGAATTTATTTGTTTCGCTTGTCTGACGACGCCCGGTTCGCCGGCTTTCCGCGACTTCTCACCTTCCGTTCTCGTTAGGAAGGCGGCGGAAGAAGCCGCACAAAATTGAAAACCAACGACAAAACGCAATAAACTAAAACAAAGAGACAGTGCGACGAAACGGAAAGAAGTGAAAGAGAGAGAGAGCGGGAGAGGGAGAGAGAGAGAGCACAAAAAAACGGCAAAGCAAAACAAAACCCCTGCGGTAGAATCTGGCAACCAAACAATAGTTAAAATGAGAAGAAAAGTGAAGGCGATAAAAGAGGGTGAAAAGCCCTGGCGGCAAAAAAAAAACAAAAAACAAAACAAAGACAACAAACACCCGAAGCGAGAAATTAAATTACTACACTATTTAATTAAAATTATAAATAGACGGCGAGAAAGTCGCGCAGAAAGCCGAAAGATTAGATTGATCTGACCCAGTGACGTTGCGCCCTGCGGGTGCGAAAGGAAGAAGCGATCGCTAGTGACACACACACACACACACACGCGCGCGAGTGATCGAACGAAGTGCATTCACTGCCTGCTTACGGCCAGCTCCTCAACGGGGCCAACTCTCGTTAATCCATAATAATAAGATCACATTGCCGCGACCACGTGACGATCGTGGCTTTTGTCTATTTTTCGGGCGAAAGTTTTGGGTCACATCCACTCCACTGGCACTGGAAAGAAAGCGAACAAAACCCCCGGAAAGATTTCACCAAAAATAATAATAAAGGCTGCCGGGGATGAGGACGCTTATAGAAAAATGCTTGTGCAAAAAAAAAAAAACAACGCGAAAATAATAAAAAAGTGAACCGCAAAATAAAATAAAAAGCTCCCTCCGCACGACCGGGCAAAAGAGTTGGCCAAAGAGTTGGTAACGAGATTTACGCTATGGCCTTTTTTGTGACTCAAAGTTTGGCGTGTCTGTGCACAGAAGAAGCAGTCACAGAAGCATAGGGAGCAAAGGGAGTACGGGAGAGAGGGAGAGAGGAAAAGTTGAACAAAAAACATACACACCCTCCACCCCACCCCCTCCCCAACCACCCGAATAGAAGGAAGCTTGTGACTGCGAGATGAATTCACAGAATTTGAAGCTTCCCTTTTTTCAGGCAGCGTGCGAGATGTGAGGAGGTCACGCGAAATAAAACCGATGGCGGTGAATAGAACTAAGACCCTGCTGGAACCCGAGCGGGCGTCCGCTCCCGAGGCGCGTGTGGGAGAAACTAAATATAAAAAATCAAAAACTTTCGCAAACGAAGGTCCCCGTCCTCCTCCCACAACGCTAACGCTTGCGGATGTGCGTTTTGCGAGCTTACTTCTCGTGACGGTGCGGTGCGGTGCTTTTTTTTCGCACACTTTTGTGAGTGTGTGCGCGCGCAGTAAAAGCAATGGCTAATGGCATGGCCACAACAGTGGGGACCACGCAAAAGTCACCAGATGGGAGCCACGGACCTGAAAACACTCCACCCCGAAGGATGGTGGTTGAGGGAAATGGGGGGGAAGGCGAAATGCGGGTAATGGAATATTCGCCCCCAAAGTGGCGAGATTGTATGGCACAACAATAGAGAATCGTTAATCATTTTATAACCCTCACTACCGCCGAAACCGAAAACTCGCCCCACGGTTTGCACGGGTAGATAAAATAGCCCAACGGAAGGGCGCAAAGAACGCACGGCGTATGTGTGCAAAATGTGAGGCCACACCAAGCCCGGGTTCCTAGCTCGAATGACCTCTCTCGCGCGTGTGTGCTTTTTTTTGTTGTTGTTGTAGTAACTCTCCTCTACACACACGCCACACGCTTGAAAAAATGCCTTACACAATGCTCCAATGCGTTGGTGGTAGACGCGGGCGCAGCATAAAAAGCGGTGCAGCATAGGCATAGCAAAAAAACAAAAAAAAAAAACGCGTTCCCAAACAACACCCCGTAAGCTATCACTAGCAGCAGCAGAAGCAACACGAACGGTCAGTAACGCATGTTTTTTTTACCACCCTGCACGGAACACGAAACAACAAATTCCCGCCACCGTATATGCGAGAAAGATTAGAAACAAATGAACCGCGCACAGCACCAATTTTTGCCATCGCTAACAAGCGACCTGTGTTCGTGTGTGTGTGTGGGAGATTATTTGGGCGGCATGCGATCCTCGGCTGTATGTGATTTGAATGGATGATAGGGTAGAGCGGGACTACTAGAGTAGTACAAGCGAAAAAAAAAAATGAGAGGGCAGCTCGAAAAAAAAGAGACACAACTGTGAAGCAGAAATGAGCCGTATGTGGTGACCGCAGGAACACTAAAAATCTACGGCACGAAAAAAGTACTCCCGACCGTCTATGAGTTGGACGCCCTAGAGGGAAAGTGCGGATTTTTCTAAGATGCAGTGAAGAATGTCGATGCGAAATGGGTTTATTCTTTAGTGGGATTAGCTTTAAACATGCAACTCTCAATTCACATAATACTTTATGCTAAATTTGATCACGGGATTGATCACAAATTTCTGTACATCCGCTAGTGTAAACTTCTCGGGTGCTCCACCAATCCCAAAATAAACGGACAAGACAAATTTGCACAGCCCACAAAATTACATCACCACAGACACCGAGCCTTTTGACATGGCTTGAAAATGATTTTTTTCCCTATCTTTCCACCCAACCGCTGCTGATAAAGCGAAGAAAAACGCCCCAATATATTTCGCACGCACCGGGTATCCATCAATCATATCCCCCGATTTCCGATAACAGTAATAATATTAATAATAATCACCCAAACAACAGGCGAGCAGTGGCGGCGGAAAATGCCTACTCATCTGCATTTTCCCGATGCGCTCCGTCAACGCGGTGTTGTTTGCACGGTGTTTTATTAAATTCAACCAAATGACAAATGCATCCATCCCGCTGTTGTCATCAATATCAATCAATCAATCAATAACGATATAGAGAGAAAGCGAGAGAAGGGAGAGAACAAGAGGGAGATATGGGATTGAACGTGGTGAAGCAACGGATGATAAGATGTAAACCCGGAATCAATATTATCCCTCGGAGCTTGGAGTGAAAGAAGCGGGGAGGTTTTGTTGACAAAATGAAATTGAATTACTTAACCTTCTCGGGGGAAGCCAGCGGGCGAGGGGCCCATTTTACGACGTTAATGGAGGAAGTGAGTGACATTAGGGAAAATTTTAAACAAAAGAAAGTTATCTCCAAAGACATGGCCCCAAAAACCATTACTTTTCTTGCACCGACATCCGAACAAGCGAACAGTAAACCGGGCCCGAACTGCCTAACGTGGATTGGATCAGCGACCACTCCAAGAAGTGTCGAAACTCACACCCCATCTCCGTACGGGCACGGTACGCCACCTGGACCCACCCAGACCCACCAAGACCGCTCACCCGCGCGGAGATCAGAGGTCTCGCGCCGTTGGACTCGAGCAGTCATTTGTTTGATTTAATTTGAGGATAAAATTCCGCAAAGATTTGTGTTCTACGCTTGCTTGCGATGGTTTGCTTTGGTTGCGGCCGGGCCAACGTTAGCTCCGGTGGAAAGGGACCGTCGTCCCCGTTGGTGGCTGATGTTTTCCGATTCCTTCGAAAGAAAATGGCCTCCCTTTTCACACACAAACGCACACACACACGCCCACCGCAATGGGGTATGACTTGTTCCGGGGATGATAAATTAACCTCAAAAATGGGCACCCGTAATTCCACGGCCGCACGGCCCCTTCTAGCGTGCGTGTCCGTGTGGATGTGTGTACGCATAGTGCCGTAGCCACATACCCCCACCAGAAATTGCCACCAAATTTCACAATTCTCGGCTCATTGTGTTACGGGGAGGTTGTGTTTGAGTGCCCGCCGTCTCCATCTTCGGAGTGCGGAGCTGTCCAGCCGGCTAGAGCCGTACCTCCTAGTGTGGTACACCCCGGCCCGGCAGTAGTTTGGCTTGGTTCTATTGTTTATGGGGAAGTTGGGAAGAATTGATGGTGCCGTTGATGACTGTTGTGCCGGTAATGCTGCCGCCTCACCCTTGGGGGGAGATTGCCATCGGCGATGGGAGGGCGAGGGAGAGATTTTCGCGCGCGCACAAACGGGCGCGTAACACAATTGAACGTCAAAACAACAACGACCGACCGACACCGTGAGTGAGTGACCGACTCGGAGGTGGTGGTGTAATAGGGAGTTTGGGGAGAGGGTTCCAACTGCGTGCAACCAACGGAAGCGACCGAACCGAGGCATGGGACGGTCGGCCGAGAGCGAGATTTGCTGTCTGACAACTCTATGAAAAATGGATTAGCTGGCAGCTAGCTAGCTAGGAGGTGGCTGCTTTGGTGCGTTTGAAAAGCGTTTGACTCTGGAAAGAGATCTTGATCCGTGGTAGATCTCGTACGATCGTTCGACCTATCGACAGTGGGTTCAGCACGACCGGCCGGTTGGACAGAATGAAGAATTGCAGATGAAGCGTGATTTACATTCAGGTCAAAGATTATTCGCCGGACTGTGCATGCCCATGCCGCTGGGAGCCGAAAAAGCAATGTGACCTGCTCGTATTTGCATACAAACAAGAAACTTTTATTTAGTTTACACGCGTTGAAGAGAGATATTGAACAAGAATTATAGGATTCGATCATATTGTGTTAATGATTTAACAATTCTTAAGAGGTTTTAATGTGAAATTGTTTAGACAAATTGTTGTTCTGCTTTAGTTTCTTACAAATTACTCTTTGGAATCTTCTCTTTCTATGTAGTAAAAAAGTCATTTAGACGAATCGCAAAAAAAATCGATCTTTTATCGTTTGTTTCTAAATAAAGCATAATTGCACGCTGCAGCAGGCCGCATCCATCATCGGGTTAATTTTTCACAAACTTTTGCTTCCCGAAATAGGAGTTTTGCGGAAGAAATATTACACAAACTTCTCGATGGCCGTGCGTTTTCTCTGACCGAATTGTGCCGACGCCATTACTCCACCGTGTGGCCTGGCCGGGCCGGGCCGGGCTGGTGCGTACCAGCAATAAAGCGACGCGAACCATCATCCATCGACGTACGCATAGAGTTGGAAACGAACACAGGGGCACAGGGGCAGCAAAAAAAAAACAACAACAACAACCGAAGATTCATCGCACCAGATGGAAGTGCGAGGACCCTTCGGGTGCAATGGAAATGAATTAATCATTCGTCCGGATGAGGTTCACAGTTCGAGATTTTTGGCTCGGTGGTCCGTGGGGGGAAATTTTTCTCACCTGGCATGTTGGCACCTCTCGAGCATTTGGGAGGAAGGGAACGCACGCCAGAGAGCGGGGAGGGGAGATTGAGAGATCGTAATGATTAAACCGGCAGCAGCAGCAGCAGCAATGGAAGTAGTCGAAAACGATGGAGTCGCCTGGTGATCCGGCATTCGCGCTGAACCCGGAGGTCATTTCGAGCCACTCGGATCGGATCCGCCAATCGATCCGATGCTGGAAGCGAAGACGTGAGCGCAATATTTTGTTTCCCCCACCACACCGAAAACGTGGCAAACGCATGCATCTCCCGCCGTGCGCTAGAGAACATTAAACATAACTGCCCACCACCGGCCGAACCAAAACAAAAAACCCCAGAAAACAAAACACGTGGCGATGGACGCTGGGAATGGGGCAAACTAGAAATGATTTCTTCGGGAGCATCATTTTTCATGCCACCCATTCCCGCGCCCGCTCCACTCGCTGGTAGATGAATCTGAACGGACTTGGTGTGCAACGGTAACAGCAACTATAACGGAGCCGGCTACCTTCCCTTCCAGATCTAATGACAACGTGACGTATCCTCCCTGGTCGAGCGCTAAAGCTACTCTCGGTCGTCCGAAAATTAATGCGCCCCAGAACAGCATTTGGAGCGTTGCTGCGTTTTGGATTTGTTTTTTTTTGTTTTATTTTAGGTGCTGGAGCAATCCCACCAAAGGGACATGTGTCCGATACAATCGTTTAATTGTGTCTCTGCTGCACGCGCAGCGCAAATTGCGAGTTTTATCATTTTGTTCGACACTTTTTCTCGGCCACAATCTCGGCGGGCAATCTCGTGGCGTGGCTGGCGGGATCGCGGACGATCGCGCGGTTGTGGTGTGTGATTTTAGTTTTTTTTTTCCTCTTCTCATCTATGCTTCCATGCCGTTTTTACCTTTCGTACCGACCGGCCACGGTTGGATGCGGACGTCGGGATTTGTGATTGATGGATCTCGGGGCGTATCGAAGCATTAGCGCCAAACACGACGACCACTATTCTTCAGCAGCAGAAGAAAGGCAAGAGCGAAAAAAAAAGCAACCAAAAGCATTGAATGGAGCAGCAGCTCCTCCAGGGCACTGAGTGCCGTGGGACGGCTTGAGGGTTGACACTATTTTGACGTTGACGTTTCACGTTTCGCTTTCGATTTTATCTTTATCGCAGAGCTGCGGTTGCTTAACCTCGAAGCCGATCCAGCTCAGAAGTGTCCGTCGCCTTGCGTCTCGCGGTTTCGCCAACCGAAGCGGCGAGGTGAACGAAGCGGAATGAATGCTGCGCATTACATAAATCCGAAAACCAACTCGCTAAACGATTTCGTAAACGATTTTGAGGTCTTTAACATTCCTTTAACCCGGGGGGGACGAATGAAGCGCGCTCCGAAAATAGAAGATAAATGACAATTGAAGTCAGATAATTAAATACGCGCGGCGCAAAGCTACAAATAACGCGCCGCACTACGTAATAGGGTGGATTTGGAAGGGAATCCCGACTAGCAGACAGGGATCTTGCGTTGTTTTTTTGTTTGTGCGTTTAGAAGTCACCATTTTGACGTAATCCCTCCGCGTGACCCGGTGCTTGTTTGAGTAACACTAAACTACACGGCATTAGCACACGCACACACACACACAAGTGCAAAAGCTGTCAATGTGATTAGGACAGAAGTGCGCACGGCTCATCCGTTCCATTAAGCGGAAGATTAATTATTCACACTCTCGCACACGCTCTTGGTTGGGCATGGTATTGCACGCACCGGTGCAGTCAGATCATTTATAATCCCTGCCAGTTCCCTAAAAAAAAAAACTCAAAAATATTCCAATCTAACACATTTTGACGAATCCGTCTCGAAGGACCAAAATTTTGTGAAGTCCAACCCAGCGGCAATCGTTTCTGATTAGATTGAACTTTTTACTCGATTTTTTCTTTTTGTTGTACTTACCCCGAATCCTTCCTGTGCTTCCTGTAGGATGTGTGCGTGTGTGTGTGTGTGTGTGAGTGTGCTTGTTTTGGGGTGAGTAATTTTACAAACATTTTTGACCAACTTCCAGGCACACGACGACGGCCGGACCAGCGACGCAGTGCGTTTGGCGCAGTGCCGGTTGTTTTTCAACCCGGAACACTCCGCTTCGGCTGTGGTTTGCGCCGAATTCGCCTGCAGGTCACCGGGCCATTGGAATTTTCAATTTCGCTCGTTCATCTGCTCGACCCCCATCGACAAATAGGCCACACACGGTTGGGATGGCCGCATCAGCGCCGCCGTGTTCTGTGAAGGAACGGAAAGGAGAAAAGCAACGCTGTGCTTTAGTTTCTTCGCAATTCCGGTCACTGAAGGGGTTTTTAATATACGAGCTGACCCTCCCCCCCCCTCCCCCGGGAACGCGGGAAACGGCGATCAGAAAGTCATAAAAGCTGCTCCTTCTTCTTCCTCTTCTTTCCGATCGGTGCGCACCGCTCTAGGAGTAAGGCTAATAATATTTCAAATATCAACACCTTCAACACCCTGTACGTTGGAAATGGGAATGTAATGTCGGCCGGCGATGGCGCCGAGATTTTACTTCCTTCGGCAAGATCTGACATGGCCATTGCTGTTGGTGCTCCTGCTCTATTTTAGAGCGCTGTCGTCGTCCTTTTCGCTGTACGGAACGGCAATGTGTGTTGGCGGCATCAATCAAAGGCACCTTCGGTCGGGACCCAGCGCTCACTCAATCAATCGAACCGGTCGTACCACCGGTGGTACGTGTATTTGTGTTTTATTAGATTATTTATTCTATAAATATTCATTTCCCTTTTGGCTTCGAGATTACCTTTGCCGCTTTTGCCAATATGATCAGGACTTGGGAGAGAAGGGGGCAGCGGGAGAGAACGAGCAGCAAATAGGAAATAGGGGAAAATCCTTCCGATTTACCTTCGATCTTCCCGAGGTTTCGCTAGCCCAACCTGACCTGAGTGGCCCATCCGTTCGGGCTGCAGGATCGTTTGACTCCTGTCACAACCATGTTCACACACACACACACACATATGCATGCAGAGACGCGCTAACACATTACGATTGACCGCTACACGTTTGCCGAGAACGGATTGTGCGGATTTTTACGAGGTCCTGGCCACTCGCTCTGGTTGAACCAATTTGTCCTCCCCTGAAATCTGCGACGGTTGAATGCTTTATTCGAATTCCATTTCGGGTCCTCCTTCGGAGAGCGGTGGAAGGCAGCGGGGATGCCCGAAACGTCGACAAATATAAATAGAGAATTCCTAGAACCACCCGTTCGTTCGTTCCACTCGCACCTACCGCAACAGCGTACGGGAAAGGGGAAGCAAAAAAAAAAGAACAAAAAAAGGCGCACCACTCGGATAGTCTATTCGACCGTTCAATTATTCATTCGTGCAGTTTCGGGCTCCAATTCCCGCGTCGTGATCCGAACCGGAGGATCCCGGCAAAAGGACACGTCGGCCAAAGTGCAAACAGAAAACGGTCACGGCTGGCAGCGTGCTGGAACATTCTGACACTTTATCGCTCGGGCCAGCCCATATATACACACCCACACACACACACATACACGTAGGGGAGAATGAGAGTGGTGCCAACTAACAAATAGCGACCAGCGGAGTAATATGAAAAATAAATATTAGTTCAATATTCTAACTCACCCATCGTCGGCTTTGGGCAGCCGTGGCCGCTTCGAGCGCACGCGATAAAAGCTTCCACGAGTCAACCGTGAAGCGCTTGAGTTCACTCTAAAGGAAACCACGCCGTTTGTCCTGGTGCCCGGTCGAGAGCCAGCCTCCAGTCTTTCGATTGATCTTAAAGTCCCGAAAGCCACCGCCAAGAGGGCGAGCGAACGATTGACAAAAGCCATCACTTATCACCCGGCTGAACGTGCCTGCCACGTGACGTTCCTGGCAGTGTCTTGAGGATGTCTGCCGCACACCGAGTAAGGAGAGAAGCTGGTGACATTCCAAGCCCTCTTCCCCATCCATCGCTCCGGCGCCCACCATAAAATGGCCCACCGGTGTTTTTATTTGCCATGGGGAAGCTTTTATTGCGACGATTATCGAGCGAGCTTTGATGTATGGTTATGTCGTTTTGTGGGTTTCCACCGCTATCGCGGCGCATTCCTCCCGCTACCGCCCGCTCGGTTGACGTTTCGAAACTGATGGCACCCAAGAATGGGGCTCCTTTTTTCCGTTTATGTTCGCTTCCCTTGCTTGTCGCCGATGTTTCTTGTGTTTGGGAGCGGTCCGGGAGCCTTTTGCCGTGTGGCGACGGAGCGGAAATAAATAAAAAAGGACGAAACGGTGGCGAGGGGAGAGAAAGGGGCGAAAAAACGCAAACAAATAACCATCAGTTTGGACGTTTTCCAGCCAACCAGCCTGCCAGCCAGCCAGGACGTGCGGCAGTCGTGTGTAAATCATTTCGTGTTTGACTTCTGGGCCGACTCGCCCGTGGCACAATTGACGATTTAATTGAAGAAATAAAACAAAAAATGATTGAAGATATAATTCACTTTAAATGAGGTGATAATGGAAGCGTTTGAGAGTTGTGTTTTTTTTTCGTTGTGGCGTATGTGTGACATTCTTTACCGAGACGTGGACCATTCGTCTTAATATGTCCCTCCCCAGCGAAGCGAGCACGTCCGAAATGTCTTTGGCGAATCCGGTTCGAAGGCTTCGGTTTGAAGCGGCTTGAAGTTACTAATAAAAATATCATAGAATAACTTTGTAAGCCACCGCTAGAGCAAACAAACCACCCGAAAGCCACCTGCGGGAGAGCAAACAATCTCATCCTTTAAACCCACCGTGCACGATCATAAAACTTCTTTAATCTGCAAACCAATCCCGAGCCCCGCAGGGGGCGTGTGCCCGTGTGCACACATATTGGACAAGTCAAGACAAAATTATCGTCTTACACACAGGTTTGATGCAACCCATCCGGCCGTTCCAACCTTAATCTCGCCGAGAAGGCCGATAAGAACAAACTCCCGGTACCGAGAAGGACGGTGCAGGCCAGTGGTAGGGGAAACCATCGCTCCCAGGAGGTCAACACCAGAAGCGGCGAAAGAGGCAAAGGTTACTATCTTGAGCTTTAAGTGTCGAGTTTGGAGCTCAACCACCGTGTTCAATTTTCCGACTTCATCCGGATGTGTGCTTAGGTCAGGACAGGGTTCCGGCTTCCGACAAAAATGCTACCTTCGGGTCGCTATCGCGGCCCGTGTCTGCCCGGCCCGTGTGACATATTGGTTTGGAATATGTATATATTCACAAAGTCTCAGCTGGGAAATATTGTCGTAATCTGCAGCGGCGCTGCAGCGGTGCCGCCGGCGGAGGTTGGCCGACATAAAGAAGCTGGCAGGGATTTGAGCATAAAATCGTAATCCGATCGTCGGTCGGTTGGTCGGGCGTCGGTTTCCCCTGGAGGGCAAAAGTTTGCGTGCGACGGTGGTTTAAGCTTTCGACACATCTCCAAACGCTCGACCTACACGGACTGACCTGGACCACGGCCAACCGAAGAACCGCGTGACTTTCGGTCACCGGTTCGGGGTCTCTTTGGTACGATTTTCCCAGCCCCCTCCACACACACACAGATCCGACAGGAAATGACCCAGAACAGACACCCACACCGCCGGCGTGTGCTAATGGCCGCAAAAGTTTAAACAAACTTCCTGCTTCCCGGGGCCCGGGGCCGCACGCTGCCAGGAATGTAATTGGATGGAAAAACTTTCGTCATCTTGCTCCATCCCGTCGTCCGTCTCGAGCTCGTCTCCGACGTGGAGTTCGGTTGGCTGCCCTTAAAATGTCCCCAAATATGACCGGGTGGGTTTTTTGGATTATTTTTACGCTTCTCCATCTTCCTGTATGCAGAAACCCGCTCGCCTTTCCTCTCTGGCTCTCTCTCTCTCTCTCTCCCTGCCCCCACTCCTCTCTTGGCGGGACTTTCTTCACGTCTTCAAGCGTCGTCTGCCTTGTCAGGCGGGATTCGCTTTCAACACCCAGGCGGTGCCGGCGGTCAATGACTGCCCTAGTGCCCCACGACGCGAACCCGCAACCCGTTCCGAATGCAAACAAAAATGCACCGGGTACCGGGAAGGGGTGGGTAGGAAACGGAAAGGACCATTATGGAGGTGCATTAAGTGCATCGTGGGTATATCGCAAAAACCGCACCGCCCGGCGACTGACTGACGGATTTAATATTTAATTTTAACCACCACCATCATTCCACGCATTCGCAGCCCCTGCCAGAAGTCCTTTCCCCACGTCCTGGCTTGGTGGTGGATGGTGGACCAAAGCATCACGGCGACTTACATCATACTATACAAAATACTTTTTTATGGCGCTTCTCGCGGTCGCAACGCAAGCGCGAAATCGCGAAAGCTTACCCCTCGCGCCTTCGTCCACCGGTCGGTTCTACATTTCTTTTGTTGGAGGTGTTTTGAAAAAGTATTAACCCTTGTGAGGAAGACGATGAGTGCATGGTTCATGAGTTCTAGTCTTCTAGTCTTCTAGAAATGTTTTTTTACTAGCTTTAGCTTTAGCTTCACAATCCAACGAGTGTTGTGTTCGAAAAGGTTTATTAAGTTTAATTAGGACTAAGAATTCTAGTGTAAAATTCTCCAAAAGTGATGGGTGCTGCTAAATAAATGCCAACGAGAGCTCTAGATACGCAGGAATGAATCGTTACTTTCAAGATAAACATTCATTTGCCCATTTGCACAATTCATGCCTACTAACCTTTCTGAATCTCAGCTGCACAACACTGTCAGCTCCTTTTTATGGTATAATAAATCCCGTACACTCTTTATTAAAAGATTTAAAAAAGTCTTTAAAAGGATTACCGCTCGCTGCTCCCAAGGGTTAATATGGTTCATTGTGCGAGCCGCTCCCGGGACGATGATGATGATGCCATCCGGTCGAAGAGTCGTATTCCGCCGCGACCAATAAGTTGTGCGCGGCACTTGTAGGACAAAGGAAGGACACACTTTCAAAAGGGATATATCTTCAGGAAGGAAACTCGCTGTCCGCTGCCACTGCCGCAAGGTGCTCGCTACCTGCCGGCGCAGCGCCTTTCGCGTACAATTAGCATTAAAAATAAACCACCAGTCCCCATCGTTACGTTGAAAAATGGTCGCTTAATCCGCCAAGCGTATTTTATGGGTCGAGTGGCGGAGTGCGAACCGCCAACCGCCAGCACCGGTTTTTTTTTTGCAGCTGGCCAGCCACCGTCGTTACTGAAAATGACGCACGACGTGGATGGGATGGTGAGGCAAATGTGACACACACGCGACCGATAGCTGGAGCGTCTGGTGTCCTGTCGATGTGCCACCGTCCGCGTCGACACCCTGCGGCACTCCAGCTCCACAGCTTATACAGGCTACAAATGTAAGCCATTTAAGTCTTCAATATTTAATACGAGTGATCATTGCTTGAGAGAACGCTTCGGAGGATGACAATCGAGCGAGAGGCATCGGCGCACATTATGAGAACAAAACCCTCCCCGAATGGAATCGAGTAAATCAGTTGTGATTGAAATTTGCATCGCAAAAAAAATAAAATAAAATAAAATCCGGAGGAGAGTCACTGCCCCGGTCGTCGGCATCGGGTGGTGCACCGCACGTCAGGTCAGGCACCACCGGCACCAAAGTTCGACCACGAAATTCGGTATCATTATAATCGGATTAATAATGCATGAATGTTGCACCCCGAAACTACCGAAAATGCTTCAACCACGCTCAGCCCCGGCGAGAGGAATGCACATTCGTGCACAAAACTGCATTTGCACTGGTGGGAAAGGGGAGACAAAAAAAAACGAACAAAAATCAAATGATCACGAAGGATTGAGCAGCAGCGAGGTGGGGTGGCTGAAGGTGGAGGAGAAGTGACAGTTTTCAAAGCCAAACCCTTTCGCACACTCGACTCGTCGGCAAGGATTGAGGTCAAAGTTGGATGACTTTGGCCGGACTTTAAACCGAAACCGATTGCAAACAGGAACAACTTTCAGCGTCAACGTCCTGGGCGCTGGGTGGGAGAACAGCGTAACGCGGATCGAGTGCGGGACAGTGACCCAGTGCAAGGGGAAATGGGGAAAAAGTTGCATCATACAGCGGATCAGTGCGTGGGCGCTACGTTCCTCGCGCCCCTTTTCGCCACCCGGCTGCGATGTTTGATCGAGCGGTCATTTCAGCGTTTCACAGCAACCCTTCGATAAAGTACGGGGCGAGTGGAATGAAAAATTACGCCCGATGAGAGTGATGGGTTATGACGTGCTGTGGGCAGGGGGAAGCGTACGTGCCGCAGGGAAGGACAGGACAAAACTTTCCGTACGGATCGAACCCAACCGATCCGCCAGACTGGGTAGCGTTTAATGATACAAAGTAGTCGCGGAACCGAACGCCACGCGCCACGCTATCGATGATCCTTCAATGCTGGCGTGGCGTTAAATCGAGCGTTGCGTCGAAACTTTTCATCCCCAAGGGAAGGAAGAGATAGAGAGACAGAGCGATCCCCCCATCCACCTCCCCCTCCTTCCCACTGATGACGGTGGAAAAGTGTTTTAAACATTCTTAAAGTGAATTCAGCCGGGAGCGGGAAGCAATGGGATGTGTGAAAATTAATGGTCCATTTTGTAAATT